>JAZGTK010004866.1:0-10956 GCA_036877625.1 Ambastaia sidthimunki
GACCAGTTTGCAGCCCAGGAGGAGAAAAGACAGAAGAACGAGAGGCTCCATCAACACCAGAAACACGAGAACCAGATGAGAGATCTACAGGCACAATGTGACGTCAACATCAGAGACCTCCAGCAGCTACAGGTACAGTGCAGTACAGACTCTACAGTGAGCTGATAGTGATTAAAGATGTTATCATGAAACGTTCTAAAGAAATATTTAGGTTTCTAGATTGCTAATCAAAAAATGTTGTAAGGACCACCTTGGATCATTTTTAAATCTTGAGGGGACATCCATTTTTTAGTTCAACTTTTAATCATATTATGTTGATCATTTGTAAAGGAAGAAGTTTTTATTAAATGTGAATGCATTTTTTTAACTATTGGTGTAATATTTTTGGACTGATATTTCTGTTTGCATTAACACACACATTCGTCTTTAAAGCAGCACGTGCTTAAACACGCTGAACTGTGTTTCAGAATGAGAAGTGTCATCTGCTCATCGAGCACGAGACTCAGAAGCTGAAGGAACTGGATGAGGAACACAGCGCAGAACTGAAAGACTGGAGAGAGAAACTCAGACCTCGCAAGAAGGTACCACAACACCAGCATAGTGAAGTTCTGAACTTACATCAGCGTCTCCCATCCAATCACATTCCAATTTAAAGACCAGAAATGACTTTTGAACACTATTATTTTCATCACATCAGAAAGGTTTTATTATTATGACGTCTTTAGTTAATTAATAACGTTGTTAAATCATTGTGTGCAGGCCCTTGAGGAAGAGTTTGCCCGGAAGCTGCAGGAGCAGGAAGTGTTTTTTAAAATGAGCAGCGAGTCGGCTTGTCTTAACCCCTTGAGCCAGAGTCGAATCTCAAAGTTCTACCCTGTGCCCAGTGTCCACTCCACAGGGTTCTAATACTCCACACACACAACAGCAGAAACATCTGAACATCTCACCACATGTGCTTCACACACACGACTGAACCTCAGCTGCCTTCTGCCATTAGAATCAAACAAGCTGTCGTTCTTATAACTGCTGTCATAAGCTACAGAAAACATCAAACATGTTGCGGTTTTGTTTTTAATCAGTTTAACTCAAACTGGGTTTTTTGGTGATTGTCATTAGACAGTGATTGTGCATGAAGGACGGTTGTGTGATTTGATTGTTTTACTCAGTAACTCTATGCCACTGTTTTTTATCAGTGGTCTCATCTCATTTATGTCGAAACTGTGTGATTTAACTTGGAATTTATAAGCTGGAATGACTGTTGAACTTCAAGCTAATTTGCTTGCACTACAGAAGTTAATGAAGGTGACACAAACGTTTATTTTGATAGAATACAACGCACATTGATTTTGCAAGTCAAGAGCCAGTAGAAAACTGATGAAAGTGCTAAAATGTTTTCTAGTTTACAATCATTTTGGTTAAAATGGTAATTATGCTAAAATTGAACACTAATCAACAGTAAATTCATTTACATTAAGGCAGAAAATATCATAAATGATATGATTTATTAGTTATTTTCTATATCTATTACGACATAAACCTGCTTTAAATAGCAGCCATATTTATTTCTATGAGGTATTGTAGCATATCAGCCACACTGTATGCAAGTTCTGTGACATCACTGTGGCATTTTGCTCCCGCACTGCTATGCAATATGAACACAGCCAAATGAAACGTCACTATAATGTCATCTAACCTCATTACAAGAGATTCATTTCTGATAGTTCTCTGTAAAATGACTGAAGCTTTGAAAGCATGATTATTTTTAGTTTGATAACCTGCGAGTTTGTACGTCTGTTTTCAGTGTAACTGTATAGATTGATGTTTAAATGAATCAGGCAGGTTTTCATTTATCTTATTGTAAATTTTAGCACATTTTATGTATTTGTGTCATGCATTTACATCTGTGGTTTAGTACGTCTGTGGAGAAACGCTTACAGAAATGTCTGAAAAACGTAGCCTGTTGTAGCAGTTACGATCTTAAACGCATTGTTCATATTTACAGTAGATTTTTACTGTAAAGTTAGTCAGATGTGCTGTGCACCGTCTGATAAAAGATTTTCTGTTCTGCCTGTGTTTGCGTTTCATACAATGCGTCATTTTTATGCATTTTCAATTAGCAGCAAAACAATGTGAAAAATACTGTTTGTGTCAAAGATCAAACAGTTGTGATTTTAGGATGCCATGTAATTAAAACATTTGCGTGAATAACAGTTTTCTGGGTCTCTTTTTAATCATGTATTTGATATTTTGTATTCATATTTTGTATTAAATATTAAAGCAGTTTTATAAGTCACATCTTTAAAAAATATTTCTCAACTTAATAGTCATTGAGCTATTTTTGAGAGTGCCTCTATAAAGATGTTGCCAAACAATGAAGTGTTTAAACAAAAGGAAACAACAGTCATCATTTCAAAAATGAAAAATAAACCCCAGAATTCATGTTAAATCGTATTTTGCAATTGTTCAAGAGAACCACAGTCAGTCTTTCTGAAATAATAAGAAATGTTTACAAGAACACAATCTTATAAAATTTTAGAAATACAATTTTGTGAAATCTTTGTCTGAAGTGATGAAGATAGACTTGTTTGTTAATTAAAAATAAAAATATAAAATTTTTGGTAACAAATTGGTCCAGCATTATTAAAACGTACTCTAAAATATGTACAAGTATTATAAATTTAAAAATGAAAGGCATTGGTATCTATAAGGCAAAGTAGCTGACAGACTCTGCATAGTGCTGAATTAACACTGAAGCACTATGTTTTTAATCAGGCATTACAAATGGCTACCCCGTTGGGTCCAAGGGGGCTAAGGTCTTGCATGATGTTGCCACCTGTCTAAATTCCTGTGTTCCTCCGCTTTCTTCGAGTTATATATAAAGCATCACCTGTGAAAAAGAGATGTATGGATTTATCTTAAACTATATTTTACTAGATTATCTCAACATAAGTGTGAATCTGAAACACACCCTTCTCCCCTTTCTCTCCTCTCTGACCGGCCTGGCCTGGGAGTCCCTGCAGACCAGGAGAACCCTGGAAGCCTCTCTCACCTAGATAAAATCACAATACAGATAAAACACCAAGAAAGAAATGTGGTGGGAACATGTGAAGGAATATTCTGGGTTACACTGAGGAGTAAAGTTGTAGAATTATCTTTCTGAAGTGGAACTACTTTCTTGTTAATCTTGTACAAATATCAGATTGAATTAAATAAAATGACTTTCAAAAGCATTTGGGCAGGTCATGAGTAAATATATAGTAAATATATATACCTTTCTCTCCTTTGGGTCCCGGGTATCCCATGTCCCCTTTCTGCCCTGGTCTACCTGGTGGTCCAATCATACGATGTTCTGTAGAAAGCATGAAGATCAAATTAGATGCTATTAAACATTTTTCTAAATACATTTTTTGCAGAAGTTCCATCCTGCCTCTGATGAAGTCCACAATCTCCATCATGTTGGAATAACGAAATTCTGTGTTTCTTCCAGGAGGTCCAGGTGGGCCTGGTGGACCTGGAATCATCTTCAAACCCCCCTGGTCAACAATGTCTCGTAACAGATCATTAGCTGTGGAAAGATGCAAACAAATAAGATCAGTGAAGAATTCCTAAATCCTTAAAGGTATCTGCCTGTATTGAGTATTATCCACGTATATAAGTCATTCTGATAGCTTGTCTGATAAAAGTTAACTTACATCTAATGTAATCTGAGACCTTCTTAGCAATGGCTGGGTAATCCAAATGTTCAGCACCTGCAATAGATAAAACCATTAGATCATTTTTAAAAGAAAATGTTCAATAGTTTTCTTGGGGTGAAGCTATTGTAACAAGTGTCACTGATATAAGAATAGTTCAGGGAAAACTGGGTCATTTCTATCAAGAGTTGTACACTCCTCTTACTTTTGTGATATTCTAGGCGCTCTGCATGGATTGGCTGCTGGAGTTCGTTAGCAGCGTATGAGACTAGTCCTCCAGATGATCCCGGAGGTCCTTGAGGTCCAGGGGGACCAGGAGGTCCTGGCAGACCTCTTAAACCACCATCTAAAACAAGTGTTGATACAAACTGGGTAGAAAATGATAAAGTATTTTGCACTGGATGGACAGATAAAATATTAAAGCGGACGTGTTCAGCTGTAGTCAAATGCAAGTAGCTCTTCAAATCATCTGTTCTAGACCATTAGAAGCTCAAAGCTCTGATGATGCAGCAGGTCCTGACCTACCGTTCATCAAACTGAGAACTCGTCCAGCAACTTCCTGTGGGTTGAAGCCATATCCACCCGGGATACCAGGGGGTCCTGGGGGTCCAGGAGGACCAATCAGATATTGTCTCACCTCATCTCCTAAATATAAAGAATGAGTAAATCCACCAACGTTTTGTAAAATCAATGTTTTTCAATGTAACACATATTGTTTTACAAACTCACTTTGAAGGTAGTCTATGACACGGTTAGCCAGAGTATCTTCAGTGGCTGAGGCCGGAGGACCTGGTGGTCCAGGTGGGCCCGGGGGTCCAGTCAGGTAATCTCTAATGCCTTCACCTACAAAAGACACATAAATGTTACACAAGCAAAGGGTAATTTAATTGGTGGATAGGTGGATGTTAACTTGACCCAAGTGAAATGGTTTAGATCTTGCATTCTAAAACATTCCTCCAGTCCTTTAAAACTTACTTCGGAGGAAGTCTGAAACCTGTTGAACAACATCAGGTGATCCGTCACCAGGGGAACCTGGAGCTCCAGGTAGACCTGGTGGTCCAGGTGGACCCGGTGGTCCTGGAGCACTGCTGGATCCTCCACCTTACAAAAACAATAACTCTCTTTCTCTCACTGATGAAACTACTTTGTTTAACCAGATCATGTTTACAAGAATTCTAAATAAATGATTATGAAGCCATTTTGCCTACCATAGGAATATCCTGGAATACCAGGAGCCCCTGGGACTCCAGCATCACCTATTTTAAAAACAATTAATTTTAGATATAGAAAAAAATTCAAATGGTTTAACACGCTAGAATGACAGAAAGACTCATGTGGGCTTCTCCCTCACATTATTTTATTCAGTTGTACCTTTTGGTCCCTCTGGCCCCAAAGGACCCATTGGTCCTTGAGGTCCCTGTGGTCCTTGTGGACCCTCAGAACCCTGTTCTCCACGTGGTCCAGGGGCTCCTGGCTGTCCTGGAATACCTTTTATTCACAGGAAGATAATGCATATATTTCATATTTATATTTAGCTCATTTTAATTTACATGTATTTTTTTGTTATTGTATAACTGGGAAAACTTATGAGTATCAACTCTGCTAAATTATATAATATTATTATGTATTTCTGAGTCACTAACCGATCCCAGGTTCTCCAGGGCTACCCGGCACCCCAGGCTGGCCTGAAGTGAAAAAAAAAAACTGGTTTTGCACACAGTCCAGGTTACACTGTAATATTTATATGTGCTGTGTGTTATCAACACTCTTACCAGGGTAACCTTGAGGACCAATTTCACCTGAATAGAGGAAAAACAGAGTTTAAAATTGCAGGTTCTAGATGCCTTAGAAACCCAATGACACTGGATCTACCTTGTGATCCTTTTGGTCCAATAGGTCCAGGAGGCCCAGGAGGTCCAGCAAAGAAGTTTTCTGGTTGACCACAAAAATCACATTTATATCTGATTTTTTAATTACAGAATATGAGATATCTTGTGTATTCATAAATGTACCTGAATGTACAAAACCTCCTGGTTCTCCTTTTGCACCAGGAGGTCCAGGCTGACCAACACCTGTGGAAAAATGATACACAACATGGGTAAAGCTTTAGAACATTAATCATGTTTATACACACATGATAATTCCAGTTAATATCTGAATTCACTGACACAGTTATGAAGTATGAAAATACTGAGTTAAAGCACTATGTACCTGGTTTACCATCCTGCCCCGGGGTTCCAGGTGATCCCGGTGGGCCAGGTGGACCAGGAGGTCCAGGTTCAGGAATAGACTTCTCTGTTTATTTCATATTATGAGCATATTAATGGAATAAATAATTTATCATGATTTACATCATTTATAATGACACAGTCCACTCACTCCCTGCACTCTCTGAAGTGCCAGGTTTTCCATCCTGTCCTTTCTCCCCAGGATCTCCCTTTGGACCTGTAGAGATTTAGTGTCAGTAAACCAAAGTTTCTGATTTCAGTCTTTTTTGCTTTAGGAAAAAAAGCTAATATTACCAGGTGCACCAGGCAGCCCAGCAGGGCCAATGGGACCTGAGGTATAAATAAAGATTTGTATCAAAATAATTTTTGAAGTCTAATGCACACAGCATCATTGGAAATACTTCTGTAATCCATAACTTCATGACCTCACCTGATAGACCAGGTGGTCCAGCAGGACCTGGAACTCCAGGAGGTCCAGGTGGTCCAGGTACACCCACAGCATTAGTACTGGCTCCAGCTGAGGGGACCAGAAAGAAAGATCCAGATTATGGGTTGTAATAAGAAAATGGAGTGAAACTGGTTCTATAAAAACTGGTTCTAATACCATGACAGGGCTTCAATAAACACAAGACCTGTAGGCAAAATATGTGCATATTACCAAATATTTATCTTCTCTCACCTGCAGAAATAACTTTTCCAGGCTCACCTGTGTCTCCTAACAGAACAGATCGTCATGTTATTATTTAACCACACACATCTCAGACTGCATCTATAACATCATGTCTTTATAATATACATTTGGCTGAATGCATTCACATACAGGCAGAACTGAATAAAAGATGGGTTACCTTTAGCTCCTGGTTGGCCTGGGATACCTGGCAAACCTACAGAAGTATAGAAAGATAGCACAATGAAAAATTAAACAGAAAATAATATAACAAAAATTGTGTCATTTCTTAGTTTTATTAAAAGTTTCTTTTTGGAATTATAAAACAATGATCAAACCTGGTGGTCCTTGGAGTCCTGGTGAACCTGTGCAGACATTCAGATGTTGAGTTCACAACCATCACATAACTTACAATTACACTTTAAAGAGCATGAAGGGACATTTCATTCACTTTTGCTCTGGAGAATCTCTTATACCTGGAATACCTGCATCTCCAGGAGGTCCCTGAGGTCCTCGAGCTCCTGGCAACCCAACAGGACCTTGATCTCCTTAAATCCAAATGAATGAGAATGAATTCATTCCAAATGAATGGAGCTGATTTACAGAATACAAGAGAACAGAAACTTCCCATGATTCCTAGTTACCTTGAATTCCTTTAACACCATCTGGTCCTGGGGCACCTGATGAAACATTATTAATATGCAGAGTTTGATTTATTGATGTAAAGCTGAAGTCTGAGCTCTTTACATTTTGTTTTGTCCTTTGATGAAACTTACCTGCTGATCCTTTTAGGCCTTTTTCACCCGGAGGACCTGCTGGTCCAGCCTGACCCGTCTCACCTGACACACAAGAACAGATGCTGATATTTTGAGATGTTAATTTCATTTGTAATTGTAAAGTGATCACTTTATACAGCAATGAGAGCTGATGGGATTATATGTGAGACTCACCAGTGGCACCCCGTGGTCCCCTCTCTCCCTGATCCCCTAATTCAAACACAAAACACCAATTTAAAAACACAAAAGATCTGCATTATTTAACTATATGCATGTATTCTTTAACTGACCTTTGATGCCAGGAGGGCCTGCAGGACCTTTCTCTCCTGAAAAGATGAATGCAAATGAAAGCAGAAAAACGTCAATTTTAAATTGCTGAATATGATTTTTTTATGAACATTTTTCTTCCAAGATTTACCCTTAGATCCAGGATCACCATGCTCTCCACGGAAGCCTTGAGGTCCAGGAGCTCCTGGAAGACCCTGACTGCCTTGCGCCCCCGCCTCACCTGATGTGATAATGCAGGTGCTTTAAAATGACCATCCTAGTGCCTCTTAAACTTAAACTAGTCAAACTAGTCACTTAGACAAAAAACTGCCTCATGCAACATAAGGACAAGTCCTGCCACATGGTGTCTGTCATGTTGAGATCACATGACCAGCTGCTCACTTCATCTCAGAAGCCTCCTTTTATTAGACACGTTTGATTGTGGAAATGTTGTGGTAAATGCACATATAACTGCAGGAGGGTGTTTGTTAAAATCTCTTGCTTTTGTTTGATGTGAGCAGCTTACCTTTGGGTCCCACAGGGCCAGGTGGCCCTGCTGGTCCAGGTGTTCCAACATCTCCAGATGAGCCTGTGCAACAATCACAAAACAATAAGCAAGATTTTTACGCATGTGCCTACAGGTCATGTGTAGAAACTGCTGTAATATAACTGCATTATCACAGCAGTTAATCACCTTTTTCTCCTTTCTCTCCGACTCCTGGTGGTCCTGGTCCTCCCCTCGGCCCCGCTGGCCCCTCCCGACCCCTTGGTCCAGGTAAACCATCAATTCCTGATTCACCTGTGAATAAAACACACATACAGGTGTGCAAATGACAAAACCAGTGTTCAGTTGTCATGGGAACTGCTGATTCCTAGAAGTAACTGGCCAAAGTGTTTTTGCATCATACCTGCACTTCCTTTGGGCCCTCGAGGTCCTTCCTGTCCCGGATGGCCAATCAGACCAGGAGGACCTGAGAAATGATGTCGACAATGTCTGTTAGTCAAATGCACTTTGTGAATCTTCACTACATTACACTTCACTGTATAGCAAATATCTAATGCTGAATTCACAGAATTACTGTGATTACAAAAACACATTTGAGATTCATCTACATTATTACTTTACATTGTAATATTCAAAATGCCACGTTTAGCTTTGTTAATGACAGACCTACGTGTAATCATTACATTCACATATTTACATTCTTACAATATATTCCAACGCAGTGTAAATAGAAACACATTTACACTAATCCCAGTGTGAACACTGCATATTTATATACACTGAAATATAATGTGAAATGTACAGATAACTTAAGAATGTTCTAACCTGCAACTCCTGGAAATCCTGGTTCTCCTGTAAAATTACAAACAGACATGAAACCATTTATTTTAACGTATCTTTACATCCAGTAAGAAAATCACAGAGCAGAACGTCACAATGTTAATTTGTTGTGTTATTTATAAAAATACCTTTAACTCCAGGAGCTCCTTGGTCTCCTAAAATGAAATGCAAATGTATATATTACAAAACCTGCAATAACATTTACATCACTGTACCACTGTTTATCAATGAACTTGAAAATCATACCTTTAGGCCCGGGTTCTCCTCGCTCACCCTTGAGGGACACTAGAATTAAACAATGCTAAAGTTCAGAAACACAGACTAATGAATGCTGAATATGAGAATGGATGGCAGGTAAATACCTCTAACAGTGTCAGACTGCAGCTCTGATCTGAGGATCTGCTGGATGGTTCTCTGTAGACTCACGGGGTCCTGCGGAGCTGCTGAGCCCAGGTTTACAGTGTTATCAGAGCGGACACGTTCAGCGTATGAAGATTCCAGAGGATCCATGATGTTGATGGCGGAGGAGGACGACAAACGGCTGGTTCGAGCAGAGGCCGTGTTTTCTCCACCATCGATGGCATCCACACGTGCCTTCAGCTTCCTGACCTCCTCAGCTGGACAGAGAGACATTCATACACACTACTGAGCAATACTAAACTCACTTCAAAATGACCATTAACACCACAGGTTACCCAGAGCGATGAGACCACAGAGGAGTCCGAGCAAAAGCAGGAGACCAATGATTAATGCCAGAAGCCATTTCCACCATGAGCAGCAGGAACAGACTGCCAGTCCTGCGCGGTCCGACTCCTTACGGATCTCTGCCGGAACAAAACCAGATCAATAACACTTACTGGGCCAGAACAAACTCATCACTGTCACCTATGAAATCACATTATCATAGTTTTATAACAGTAATTATTTAATATATGAAGTTACATATGTCATATATTATATATAGTGTTTCTTTACCTGCATAAGTGGCTTTGTCTTTTGTTGATGCTTTGGAAGCTGAAAAGCACAGAAATGATTGTTTATTAAAAGTCATTTCGGACAGAATGAATATGAATATTATGGGCTGTACTGGTAGTGCTGGTGGTTTCCATGGTGCTGGAGATCATCTTTTTCTCCCTTTTGAGTGAATCTTCAGAAAATGCATCTGTAATATTAAGAACTCATTTGTCATCATAAATCCAGCTAAAAACATTTAAAATAGTTTATATACACGATGTCTTTTACCTGGTCCAGCAGTTGAAGCAGTGAACTGTTTTCCAGTGTTTTTAGACATGATCAGCCTCTCAGTCTCTTTCTTAGCCACAACATTTTCTTTTCCAATCGCGATGAATTTGCCGTCTTTCACAAACACATCATCAGCCGTGATGGGGCTGCTGGGAACTGCTGTCAATCCAATATGAGAAGTAAATTATTATGTTTACACTACAGTATCAGCTACTGAATATTCAAGTGAATTAATTCCTCTTTATTACCTGTGGTGGCCAGTCCAACACTTCCAATATTCTTCTGTACCCCATAAACTGAGAGTTTACACACAAGATAAACTTACTGGAGTTGTTCAGTGTTTTACAGTGATAGAAGAGATAAACCTCAGTTTACCTTGACCAGCAGTCACTCCATTAACCATGAGAGCACCAGCAGATGTTGACAGATTATTCTGCATCCCATAAACTGTGAGGAACATTGTAATCAGTGTCAGGTATTGTAGATATTATAAGAATGTTACATTAGGATTTAAATGTAAATAAATGTTTGATGTTGACAAAAGTACGTATATTTAAGGACTTAAACTTTTTACAGATGTCAATAGTGGTAAAATGCTGTATGCAATAGTTAAATTATCACAAAATACAAACATCTTCACAAGAGTGTAACATGAATGTGTTTGTATTTGTGTTGAATGTGTTTGTATTTGTCATGTTATGAGTGTAACATGAATGTGTTTGTATTTGTCATGTTATGA
>JAZGTK010004866.1:11006-23516 GCA_036877625.1 Ambastaia sidthimunki
GCAACACAGCGCAGAACTCAAGGACTGGAGAGAGAAACTGAGACCCCGCAAGAAGGTACCACCACCATCATCCAATCAGATTCTGATTTGAGCATCAGAAATAACTTGCTGTATAATATTAATTATTTCTATCACATTATGAAGGTTGTATTAATATCTGCATTCATTGTTTTGTGAAATCACCACAGGCCCTTGAGGAAGAGTTTGCTCGGAAGCTGCAGGAGCAGGAAGTGTTTTTTAAAATGAGCGGCGAGTCGGCTTGTCTTAACCCCTCGAGCCAGAGTCGAATCTCAAAGTTCTACCCTGTGCCCACTGTCCACTCCACAGGGTTTTAATACACCACACACACAACAGCAGAAACATCTAAACATCTCGCCACATGTGCACTACAAACACTGAACCTCAGCTGCCTTCTAGTCCTAGACTCAAACAAGACATCGGTCTTAATCTGCAGAAAACATCAGAAATGTTGCTGGTTTATTTAAACTATTGGTGGTTTTCAGTGTGATTGTGTATGAAGGATGCCGTGAATTGATTGTGTTATTTTTAAAAATTCTATGCCACTATTTTTTATCGGTGGTCTCACTGTTGAAACAGTGTGATTAACACTGAATTGTATTTTAAAGATGAAATGACTGTTTAGCTTCAAGCTAATCTGCTTGCACTACAGGACTGATTGACGTTTGTGAAGGTGGCAAGCAAGCGAATGATTTAAAACATTAATACAATACAACACACATTGATTCTCAAAATCAAGAGCCAGTAGAAAAGTGATAATTGCGATTCTGTTTTCTAGTAGTTTATAACAGTTTTGGTTAAAATGCTAATTAAGCTTAAATGGCACAATATTCAAAGCTCAATTCATTTTTATTATGAGAGAATTGCTATGATTTATTGGTTATTTTGTATATGAATTACAGTATATGCTTTAATCAGCAGCCATATAATCTCTGACTATTTTAGCATATCAACCACAATTGTATGCAGCTTCTCTGAGAGCACTGTGCTGTGAAAAGAGCTTTTAGCTATGCAATGTGAACACGTAGCTGAATTAAACCATATCTTCATTTTTATCTAACGTCATTACAAGCTCTGGAAGTTTTCCCTGTAAACCACCAAATGATTTAAGCTTTGAATACATGATCATTTTTTTGGTGTGATAACCGAGTTATTCATACATCTGTACTTTTCTGTATAGAGGATTATGTATCTCTGTAACTATTTAATCAAGCAGGTTTTATTTTACTGTATATTTTAGAAAGACTGAACATTTAACATTCAACATGAGTTCAAAAACATTTGTGTCCAACATTTACATCTGTGGTAGTGCTTCTGTGGAGATATACATACAGAAATGTCTGAAAACTAGGTTCTTATAGCCGTTACGATCATTGTTCATATTTACAGTAGAGTTTTACTGTAAACTCAGATGTGCTGTGCACCGTCTGATAAAAGATTTTCTGTCATGCCTGTGTTTGCGTTTCATACATTTTGTCCTTGTCATTTTTATGCATTTTTAATTAATGCAAAATTTGCAGTATAACGTGAAAAATACTGTTTGTGTCAAAAATCAAATGGTTGTGATTTTAGGAAGCCATGTAATTAAAACATTTGTGTGAATAACAGTTTTCTGGGTCTTTTTAATCATGTGTTTTATTTTAATATTAAATATTTAAGCAGTTTTGTAAGTCACAAAATCTTTCTCAATTCAACATTCAAGCAACATTCATTTTTGAGAGAGTTTCTCTGATGATGCTGTTGGACTGTGTAGTACAAGTCCTTGCCAGTAAAACATTCAGCTGTAAAAACCGAAGCATTTTTAACATAAGCACACAAAAGTCATCATTTCAAATGATCATTTTTTAGATGTTAAATCCCACTTTGCAATTGTTCAACAGAACCTCTGTCAGTCTTTCTGTAATAAAAAAGTACACTAGCTTAAAAATAAAATGTTAAAAATCTTTTTTTCTGAAGTGATAAAGATAAACTTGTTTGGTACCATCAAATATGTACAAGTCTGTTAGATTTAAAAAAATGAATGCATTCGTATCTAAAAGGCAAAGAAGGTTCAGCATAGTTCTGATTTATGCTATCCCAGC
Organism: Ambastaia sidthimunki; assembly: GCA_036877625.1. Lineage (NCBI taxonomy): Eukaryota > Metazoa > Chordata > Actinopteri > Cypriniformes > Botiidae > Ambastaia > Ambastaia sidthimunki. The sequence continues at coordinate 13,106 of JAZGTK010004866.1, forward strand.
ATTCTCTGCACACTGTTTTGATCAGGCATTACAAATGGCTGCCCTGTTGGGTCCAGGAGGGCTAAGATCTTGCATGATGTTGTCACCTGTCTAAATTCCTGTGCTTCTTCTCCTCCTTCGAGTTATATATGAAGCATCACCTGTGAAAAAGAAAGAAGCTGATTTATCTTAACCTACATTTAAGATTATCTGAACAAAGGGTGAAGCTGAAACATACCTTTCTCTCCTTTTTCTCCTCTCAGGCCATCTGTGCCTGGGAGTCCTGGTAGACCAGGAAAACCCTGGAAACCTCTCTCACCTAAATTGGTAAAATTACAATGCAGATGAAACAAGAAGAAAATGGTGGAAATATGATCCGTGAGTCAAACAATATCATAGAATATTCTGGGTTAAATTGTTTTAAATGGTCTTTTTGAAGTGGGACTACTTAGGAATCTTTTAAAAATACAAGATTGAATTATATTATAATGACTTACAAAAGCATTTTATTTGGGCAGGTCTTAAGTAAAATATTTATACCTTTCTCTCCTTTGGGGCCCGGGTATCCCACCTCCCCTTTCTGCCCTGGTCTACCTGGTGGTCCAATCATACGATGTTCTGTACAGACAATCAAGACTTAAGTCATGCAAGTTGCTATTAAATAATTTTCTAAATATTTTTTTTGTAATAGTTTCATCTTGCCTCTGATGAAGTCCACAATCTCAATCATGTTGGAATAACGGAATTCTGCGCTTCTTCCAGGAGGTCCAGGTGGGCCTGGTGGACCCGGAATAATTTTCAAACCGCAGTGGTCAAACATGTCCCATATTAGACCATTAGCTGTGGAGAAGATGCAATCAAATAAGACCAGTGGAGATTTCTTAAGGATGTTAACTTATGTTGTGTTGTTGTCAAAGTCATTCATATAGGGCTTGTCTGATATAGGGTAACTTACATCTAATGTAATCTGAGACCGTTTTAGCAATGGCTGGGTAATCCAATCGCTCAGCGCTTGAGGGACCTGCAATAGAGGCAACCATAGGATCATTTTTAAAAGAAAAGCTCTCCAGATAAAAAGACAACAGCCAACAATTTGTGTGAGCTAAATGTGTGACACTTTAAAACTGTGGTGTATGAAACGGGATTTTCAATGAGTATGACTCCATTGGGAATTGGCTAAATCATGAAAAGTAGAAGTTTCAAATTAAAAAACAAATTCCTGTTGTATCGGGAACTCTGCAATTTTGCAGAAAGGGGGTTGAAAATAATCATTTTTATCAAACGTTAAACACTCCTCACTCTTTTGATACTCTTGGTGCTCTGCGTGGATTGGCTGTTGGAGTTCGTTAGCAGCGTATGAGACTAGCCCTCCAGATGATCCTGGAGGTCCTTGAGGTCCAGGGGGACCAGGAGGTCCTGGCAGACCTTTGAAACCAGCATCTATAGAAAAGAGTTGATACAAATTGGGTGTAAAATCATATTTTGCAGAGGATGTAAGTGGAAGTGTTCAGCTATTATCTCTTAATATCATCTGTTCTAGACCATAAGAACCCGGTTCTTGACGCAGCAGCTCCTGACATACCATTTATCAATCTGAGAACTCGTCCAGCAACTTCCTGTGTGTTGAAGCCATATCCACCCGGAACACCTGGTGGTCCCGGGGGTCCAGGTGGACCAATCAGGTACTGTCTCACCTCATCTCCTGTTTATAAAGAATGAGAGAATCCGTCAAAATAGCACAAAATTCAAGTGTTTCAAATGTAACATTTCCATTTTCACACTCACTTTGAAGGTAGTCAATAACACGGTTAGCCAGAGTATCTTCAGTGGCTGAGCCAGGAGGTCCTGGTGGTCCAGGTGGGCCCGGGGGTCCAGTTAGGTAATCTCTAATACCATCACCTACAAAAGACGCATATAATGTTAGACAACAAAAGGGTCATTTAAGTGGTGGATAGGATATTTATTAAGATTTTGCATACTATATAAAGTGCACTAAAATGTTTCTCCAGTCTTTTTAAAACTTACTTCGGAGGAAGTCTGAAACCTGTTGAACAACACCTGGTGATCCGTCACCAGGGGGACCTGGTGGTCCAGGTGGACCTGGTGGTCCCAAAACACTGCTGGATCCACCACCTTACAAAGACAATAACATCTCTTTCTCTTACTGAAGAAACTGTACTTTACCAGTCTATGATTTTAAAAAAATTAAATACTGATGGATATAAAGTCATTTTGCCTACCATAGGAATATCCTGGAATACCAGGGGCCCCTGGGACTCCAGCATCACCTATTTTTACAAACAATTGTAAGAATTTTAGATATAAAAAACCTTAATTTGTACACGCTAGCATGACAGTAGGACATAATAACATGTTAATGTCTCTCTGACAAGAATATAATGTATTCTGTAGTACCTTTTGGTCCCTCTGGCCCCAAAGGACCCATTGGTCCTTGAGGTCCTTGTGGTCCTTGTGGACCCTCAGAACCTTGTTCTCCACGTGGTCCAGGGGCTCCTGGCTGTCCTGGAATCCCTGTTATTCAGGGAGGCATTTTGCAAATTTTAATTTACATGCATTTTAGCTATCGTATAACAGGGAAAACATATGGGTATCAACTCTGATTTATTATTTATTATAATTATCTGTATGTAAATCACTAACCAATCCCAGGTTCTCCAGGGCTACCCGGCAGCCCAGGCTGGCCTGAAGTGAAAACAAATGGAAATATATTTTTGCATACAATCCAGACAGCAGTTAAATCTTTATTTGTGCTGTGTGCTATCAAACAGCCTTACCAGGGAAGCCTTGAGGACCAACTTCACCTGATCAGAAGACAAACCGAGTCTAAAATCACAGGTTCTCGAGGTCTTAGGAAAAAAACAAATGTTATATATATTGGATATTGGACCTACCTTGTGATCCCTTTGGTCCAGGAGGCCCAGGAGGTCCAGCAAAGAAAGTTTCTGATTGACCACACAAATCTCAGTCATACTCTATGATTTCAACGTAATATCTGAGACACATATCTTACATGAGCACAGGTAAATGTACCTGAGGTGGGAACAAAGCTTCCTGGTTCTCCTTTAGCACCAGGAGGTCCAGGCTGACCAACACCTGTGGTGACATTTATCATCTGAATTCACTGAAGCAGTAATGAAGAATGAAAATACTGAGTTAAAGCACTATGTACCTGGTTTACCATCCTGCCCCGGGGTTCCGGGTGGTCCTGGTGGTCCAGGAGGTCCAGGTTCAGGAACAGACTCTGTTTATTTCAGATTATAAACAGATTAATGACGCAAACTATTTACCACGACTGACATAATTTACACAGTCTACTCACTGCCTGCACTCGCTGAAGTTCCAGGTTTCCCATCCTGTCCTTTCTCTCCTGAATCTCCCTTTGGACCTGTAGGGATTGAGAGTGAACAAACTAAAGCTTTCTGATTTCAGTCTTTTTGTCTTGAGAAAAGAAAGATAATATTACCAGGTGCACCAGGCAGCCCTGCAGGGCCAATGGGACCTGAGTTAAGAAAGATATTTTTAAATAATTACAACAGAAATAATTTTTGAAGTCATGCTCATAACATAATTGGTTGTACTGCAATTACAATTTATAGCTCTATGACCTCACCTGATAGACCAGGTGGTCCAGCAGGACCTGGAACTCCAGGGGGTCCAGGTGGTCCAGGTACCCCCACAGCATTAGTACTGGGTCCAGCTGAGGAGGCCAGAAACAAGAGGTCTTCAATAAATGCAAGACTTATATGCAAAATAAGAGCATATTAACAAATATATTTATCTTTTCTCACCTGCAGAAATAACTCTACCAGGTTCACCTGTGTCACCTAATGACAGAACACAATATATAATGTGTTTAGATTCAACCACTCAACACTCTATATTGACCTCTGTGATGTAGAGAACATACAACTCAAACTATCTATATTACAACGTTTTCTTGCAATGCATTCATACACAAGTAGAAATGAACAAAAGACAAGTTACCTTTAGGTCCAGGTTGGCCTGAGGTACCTGGCAAACCTACAGTTAAATTACAGTTTAGAAAATTGACACTGTATTAAATATAGTATAAAAAAACAATGTAGCCCAACTTCATAGTTTAACGATTAAATATATTTTATTAATTATATGCAGCTAAAATCCAACCTGGTGGTCCTTGGAGTCCTGGTGTACCTGTGCAGGAATGTCAGGAATTTAAACTTACATTCATTTAAAATTACACTTCAAAGAACTTAAAGGCTTTTTATTATTTCATTCAGTATTGCTTTGAGGAATCTTTCTTTTATACCTGGAATTCCCGCATCTCCAGGAGGTCCCTGAGGTCCTCGAGCTCCAGGCAACCCAACAGGACCTTGATCCCCTTAAATCCAAAGAAGGAAAAATCAATGGAGCTTATTTACAAAATGCAAGAGAAGAGAAATTTCCCATGATTCTTAGTTACCTCGAATTCCTTTAACACCATCTGGGCCTGAGGCACCTGTTTTTACAAATTTATCTGATATATTATTAGTGCAAAAACCAATAAGAGGAGATTTTCTAAATGTATTTGCATGAATTTTGTAGTTTATTTGATTCAGAATTTCGACTCATTGGTGTGAAGGCTGTTTTCTGAACTCAGGTGTTTTCTTTAGGTTTTTTTTGGGTTCTGTGATGAAATGAAACCCACCTGCTGATCCTTTAGAACCTTTCTCACCGGGAGGACCCGCTGGTCCAGCCTGACCCGTCTCACCTGACAGTCACAATAACAGATGCTGATATTTGGAGATGATCACTTCATACAGCAATGATGGAATTATATGTGAGACTCACCCGTGGCCCCTCGTGATCCCCTTTCCCCCTGATCCCCTAATTCAGACACAAAACACCAATTTAAAAACGCCTCAATCATGTGGACGTGTGATATAATAGAATGTAATATGTAAAACAACAATGTATTTCAATGTATTTCTAAACGGACATTTTCAGTTCTGGTAATACATTTTCATTTCAAACTTACAAAGCATTAAAATATGTGATTAAATAACATTATTAAACTATAAATGTAGTTTAAATGTAAATTATACATTTAAATGTATAAATGTAGCGATAAATGTAAATTATAGAATTAGATTTTCATTTTGCACCAAACGTTGTACTTGGTATTTAAACTATGGTATTTAAAACGCAAATACAGAAACACATCACCATTGTATATATTGCATTACCTTGCATACTGAATATTGCTACCCATATATTTCCATACAATAATAATCTGTATTATTCAACAATATACAGTATATCTCTGACTGACCTTTGACTCCAGGAGCACCCGCAGGTCCTTTCTCTCCTGAACAGATAAAATATTAAAACAGAAACGTGTTTATATGAAGCAGTTGAATATGAATAAAACATAAGATTTACCTTTTGATCCAGGACCACCAGGCTCTCCACGGAAGCCTTGGGGTCCAGGAGCTCCTGGAAGACCTGGATGGCCTTGGGCACCTGTTTCACCTGATAAAAGCAGGTTTAGTTTAAATTCAGCACCTCTTACAGGTTTCTACTGAATTATTTTTAAGTTACCCACTCGTGACTAGATAATACTAGTCAAACTAGTGCCTTAGAAAAGACAAGAGCATTCTGTATAACGGTGGTTCACCCCACATGTTGAAATCACATGACCTGCTGAACACTACTCATTAACTCTGAAGCCGCCTTTTATCGTACACATTTGATTGTGTAACTGTTATTATAAATACACATACAAACACAAAAGATCTTGATTTGCTTTTGTTTAACATGAGCAGGTTACCTTTGAGTCCCACAGGACCTGGTGGCCCGGCTGGTCCAGGTGTCCCAGCATCTCCAGATGAGCCTGTGGAACAAACACAAAACAATTAGCAAGATTTGATTTTTATTTCTGTGTGTAAAACCTGCTGTAATATAACTGCACTAATCACAGAAGTTAATCACCTTTTTCTCCTTTCTCTCCGGTTCCTGGTGGTCCTGGTTCTCCTCTGGGCCCTGCTGGTCCCTCCCGACCCCTTGGTCCAGGTAAACCATCAGTTCCTGATTCACCTGTGAATAAAACACACGCAGGTTTGCAGATGACAAACCCAGTTTTCAGCTGTCACGGGAACTGCCGATTCTTAGATGTGACACGGACAAAAAGTGTTTTTGCATCATACCTGAACTTCCTTTGGCTCCTCGAGGTCCTTCCTGTCCTGGATGTCCAATCAGACCAGGAGGACCTGAAAAATAATGAATGTAGACAGTGTCTATTAGTTTTATTTTTAAATACTATACTGTTTGTAAATCTAGACTAAGCATTGTTGTATCCAAAAGTGTGTCCAGTACCAACACTGAAATATTTTATAATATGAAATATAAAGAGTGAAATATAAAGTTTAATAATGTTCTAACCTGGAACTCCTGGAAATCCTGCTTCTCCTACAAAATAAAAAAAAAACATTTTATTGTTATAAAAACATAAACAATTTATTTTTACCTATTTTTTTGTCCAGCTGGAAAATCTCAGAATGTCACATTGTGCTATTTTTAAAAATACCTTTAACACCAGGTGCTCCTTGGTCTCCTAAAATTAAATGCAACAGTTTATATTACAAAACCTGCAATAACATTTATGTCACTGTATTTCCAAATTAACCAATGAACTTGAAAATAATACCTTTAGGCCCGGGTTCCCCTCGCTCACCCTTAAGTGACGCTAGAATTGAACAATTAAACAAAAATTCAGATACACAGACCAATGAATGTTGAATGGATGGCAGGTAAATACCTCTAACAGTGTCAGACTGCAGCTCTGATCTGAGGATCTGCTGGATGGTTCTCTGTAGAGTCACGGGGTCTTGCGGGGACGTTGAGCCCAGGTTTACAGTGTTATCAGAGCGGACACGCTCGGCGTATGAAGGTTCCAGAGGGTCCACGATGTTGATGGCGGAGGAGGAAGACAAACGGCTGGTTCGAGCAGAGGCCACGTTTTCTCCACCATCGATGGCATCCACACGAGCCTTCAGCTTCCTCACCTCCTCAGCTGGAGAGAGAGACGTTTATACACACTACTGAGCAATCTTAACCTCACTACACAACATGACCATTACAGATTTGTGGAGAGTTGTGGAGTCTGTCCAATCTGCGGTTGATTGATCAAGACTGCAGGTTACCCAGAGCAATGAGACCACAGAGGAGTCCCAGGAGCAGCAGAAGACCAAAGATCAACACCAGGAGCCACTTCCACCATGAGCAGCAGGAACAGATTCCCAATCCCGCACCTTCAGACTCCTGAGGAATCTCTGCTGGAACAATAACAATACGAGCAACACTGGATCAATAACACATCAAGACACCAGACAATGTATCAATGTAAATAAATAATGCTATCAGTCAACTTCATATTTAAATTCGTTTATTTTGTGTTTTCTCTGTTTTAGAGTGTAAACTGGGTATTCTGTTGTGTCAACCAGATACTGGTGCTGAATTATTTACAGTATGTGTAGCATTAACACAATTTTAATCATCACGGTTATTAATATCACGTTATTGGCAATACAGGCAATAAAGTGCAACACCCCACTGTATACAAATATAGAAAAAATGTATATGCTTTAATATTTGTAAGGCGGCCTACCTGCGTATGTGGCCTTGTCTTTTGTTGATGCTTTGGAAGCTGGAAAATGAAATAAAGTATTTATTGGTTGGTAATATAAGAGAAAATAAATCAATATGTTAATGGAGGTGAATTTTAGGGACTGAAACTGATGTACATGTGGAGATGGTGGTTTCCATGGTGCTGGAGACCATCTTTCTCTCCCTTTTGAGAGAATCTTCAGAGAACGCATCTGTAACATAAAGAATCACAAATCCTTCACTAAAAACTATAATGTATAAATGGGTTGAATACACGAGTCATGCAATATGCAAATCAGTCCTGTGAATGTAAACTGCACTACCCACAATGCATCTGGGGTAACTACTTTTACAGATTAACAGTGAATTATTAACTTTAAATGTAAATTAAACTGTAAATATCTGTGTTGTACCTGGTCCAGTGCTTGTGGCTGAGGCAGGGAACTGTTTTCCAGTGATTTTTGACATGATCAGTCTCTCACTATCTTTCTTAGCAGCAACATTTTCTATTCCAGTGGTGATGAACTTGCCGTCTTTCACAAACACATCGTCAGCAACAGCTGGAAAAGCTGTGAATTCAATATCAAACGTGAATTCTCATTTGTTCACACTATAGCGTGAAGTTATTTGTCATTATTATAATGTTCTTGCAATGTTCCTGCAAATCCCAACTGGTGGAGCCTTGCATTAGCAGTACACAAGGTTAAGGGTTCGATTCCCAGGTAACACACATACTGATCACACACACTGAATGCATGTAAATGTTTATTACCTGTAAGAGTGGCAGCCAGTCCAGCACTGCCAATATTTTTCTGCACTCCATACACTGAGAATACACACATAATCAACTTACTGGAGCTGTTCAGTGTTTTCCAGTGACAGCAGAGACATAAACCTCAGTTTACCTGGGCCAGCAGTCACTCCATTCACCATAAGAGCCCCAGCAGATGTTGACAGGTTATTCTGCATCCCATAAACTGTGAGAAAAATATTCCAGTTATCACAGAGTACAAACGTCTATTCGTATATGTGTTGTAGTGTGGCGCCCTCTACAGGACAGTGTGAGGTATGACCTGCGCCGCTCATGGCACTAGAGCCGAGGGTCATATTATTCTGCAAACCTGTTAAAAACACACACAATCATTACGTGTGATGATTTATAAACGTAGTTTTTCTTGTAACTTTTGCACATGGCAGAAAACACAAGCACAGACATGCATCAACATAACAAGCATGTTGTCTGTGTGTGTAACCTGTGGGTGATACGGGCTGCAGGGTGGAGTAACTGAGGTTATTTGGGTTGGTGTAATATCGACTGAACCCAGCGTCCAGAACCGAGCCATCATAACCTGACAGAGAACAGGGCAGAGATGAAGACTGTGCGTGTTGTGTGTGTTTTACAGTCACATCTGTGTGTGAGTACCGGACTGGCTCTCGTGCCGTGTGTCCACACTGGCTTTCTTTGGGATGGGTAGCGTGTTGGTGGGTGAACTGGGTGGGCTGATGCTTCCAGAGCGACTGCCCTTCAGTAACCTCTTCACATCATCCAGTTCTGTCCCTAAACATCAGTGCCACATTCATTCATCAATAAACAACCTAAATAATAAACAATCTACATAACTGTAGTGCAACATATTGCTAGACATTACATTTTATATTTATAGTTTTTTTAATATATTATTTAGAACTTAATGCAAATTAATAGCAATAATAATCATTCTAATCATATTTATAGTAGTTGCAGTAGTAAATATAATAGTTATTATTATGATTAATGTTATTAGTAGTAGTAGTACTAATAACAATTATTGTTAATATTTGTATTTATAATTATTGTTATTGATAATAAACAGATTGGTCACTGAACTGACATCTGGTGGATGGAGAGGCGCTCTGCAGCCTCGTTCTGATCTCACTCTCTGAAAACACACAATAATAACAGTTTGAGTTTAAGACAAAACCTCAGGATTAGAGTTTATATGGTCTGGTTGGAGTTTAAGTACCTCGGGTGTGAGTGCGCCCTCTGCTGGCAGCTGCAACTGAAGACAACAACCATTAATAACTACAAGGCTACAGTTTTTTCCTAAAGCAGAAAGCTAGCTGAACGTACTGTAATGTTTCTTTGTGTACTCGGGGGAAGAATTGCCGCTGGAGCTGCCTGAGAAATGTCATCAACACACAGCATATTTATTCAAATATATATTAAAAAAATTAAAAATATAAACACTAGGTCAAAGGTCATGACCTCTGACTTACCCTCATATCCTCCAGTGTGAAGGGTCAGACTGGTCTTCCTCTCTGTTGGCACTGTGCTGTAACTCAAACTTGAGGCTTTTCTCGTGCCAGTGGGAGACGAGGAGCTAAATTTGGTTCCAGTTATGTAGCCTGAAGGTCCTCCAGCAGACATGAGCCCTGAGGACCTAACACCACCTTCACCTCTAGATATATTCATACTACCTCCAGAAACACTGACAGAACCGCCTGTCGATCCGGACACAAACTCAGAGGAGGAACCGGACCTGAACCCAGTTAAAAGATCTCCACCGGCTGTGGAGGAACGGCCAACTGCTGGTATGAAGGTGGAGCTTTTAACTTTTGAACTGGAGCTCTTCACCGTAGAAATACTGATCGGCCCAGAGGTTAGACTGATCTCACGTGAGGTTCCTGAGGTTGAAGACAACGAGTAGCCGTCAAAAGCCCCAACCACAGACCCTCCTCCTGAACTGCTGGAGGCTGAACTTCCAGATGAGGAGGCTAGGAACATACATGAGAAGTACAACCTCAAAAA
>JAZGTK010004867.1:0-23514 GCA_036877625.1 Ambastaia sidthimunki
CTAAACCCTCCTATATATATACCTGATCAGTCATTTATATTACACTTTTAAAAAATGTTTACATTTCTACAAATAGCACTTTTCATAAACGTTTGCCTTAATTCTTCCCCTACACTCTTCAAATTGTCACACCTTTGTATATAATACAAATTTAGATGTTCATATGCATAAATAACATTAAATGTACATAAATAACACTGTACATAGCATACACATTTAAGCATATATAAACAGTCACCTATAAGACACATACATAAAATCCATGGGTAACAATCTGTTTGCTTTGCATGTTTAGAGGAGCACAAACCTCTCTCTCTCTCTCTCTCTCTCTCTCTCTCTCTCTCAGTAGCCTACAGTCTTGACTCAATGTCAAATTTCATTATGGATCATCTTTCTATGTTGCTTTTCTTGATCTACCCACATGACAGCACAAGACAGACTGTTTACAGCTGACAGTGAGGCAGGTGTGTTTACCTGGAGCGTTTGGTGGTGGGGTCGCGCATCACCATGCATTCTCTAATCTCCCCGAATTTACTGAAGTAATCTCTAAGGCTGTCTGAACACAAGCACAAGGACAAGAGGGTTATACAAGAAGTCCGCACTGACAGCGACGCGACCGAACTTGAACGCTGTCATTAAAATCAACAAGGGTGATAATGAAGGCGTTCAAATTTCGTCGCGTCGCTCGTTCTCGGCGTCAGATGAATAGAAAACACAATAACCTTGTGCGCAACGACACACAAACAAACATAGACATACACACACACAAACACACCATACAGCTCCCAACGTGTGGGATGTACAAAGATGAGGTACAACAACTCCAGAAACAGAATAAATTGCGCTTACCTGGTGAGGTTTGCCAGCTGAGGCCACCGATAAACATTTTACTGTAGGGAGAAAACAGGGTACAAGTGACTCCAGATGTCAAAACGGCCATTTTTCCGTGTTAATACCTCATAAAAAGAGACCCGTGCAACAACTCGAGTTGCGCGGCGGCCAAAGCGAGCCGTTAGAAAAACGACCTGTCAATCAAACATCAGCAGAAGTGCGCGAGGCAGGACGCGAGCGAGCGAGCGCCGAAACAAAAATCAAACTCCAAACACACACATATACACACGGGGGGCGCGCACCCGTCCCGTCAGTCTTACCCCGGGTCGTGTTGCGAATCGTTCGGGCTTCCAGAGATGACTTGACTCGCGTCCGCTTCCATAGCTCAAAGCCCAACCAACTCCAAACATACGCATACACACACACGCACGCACGCACTGCAGCTCCAGCTCAAGGAATATTAGCGAACGGGGAGAGCGAGCGTCACACGTGGGATCGGCGCGCGGCTCCCGCCCCTCTCACGCCCCGCGAGGAGGAGAGAGCGGGACGGAGAGCGTCAGCCAACCAATAAGACTGACGCAATCCGGGAATCACCGCCTACCTGGAGAGGAGGACCACGCCCCCTGTTGGTAAGCAGCAATTGAGTTGGACGGAGCCCTCATGAGTTTGGTTCCTCAATAAGCTCTTTACACCTTGTTTGTCGCCTCTTGTACCACAGAGAGTGTCTCAGAACGAAACTGAATGTGTGAAAGTAAAATTTTAATGTTCTGTCATATCTGAGTTATATAACTGAGCTATAGATAGAGGGTAATTATTCATAGATGTTGGCAAGAGGGGCAAGTCATTGAATGGTGTTGTCATGTTGTTCAATGATTCACCTTGTTTTGCCCTACTGCTCAAAACACGAATGTGCCATTAAACACACAGAAAGACTATCTATTTTGACTTGCTAACAAACATCTGATTGCTACAAAAATGCTTAAACATAAAGTTCAGCAAATGACTCACAAATGACTTTCACAAAACTATAACACTGTGGAAACTCAAAAAACTGGAACACTTTCTCCCAGTAACACCAGCTCAGAACTCCTTCAACTAGCCAATAATATGACCTCATTTCTTGCCTCACCTAAGAAACACAAAAGACATTTATAGATCAGTCCTGCTAACGTTCAACAAACTCGCACAAAACCAAACCATTAGAGAAGTGCATAAAAAACTCATTGGATGTGCTCTAGTTCCAATAGGTGTTGCTAAAATGACCCCTGGTGGTGAAGGGGGCATCACAGAGAGTTTTAGATGTTTGGAGATCTTGTGTTTCCTGTTTGGAAAGGCATAAACTGCATTATGTTACATGAGCCCAGTCTGTGAGCTAGACCAGCAGTCACTGAAGCATCTGTGTTTGATTAATGAGTAGATATTCGACTTACTGAAAGTCTCATTTTTAATGCCGTGCATCTGGTAGCTGCCTAACAGATCAATGCAGCTTTTTTAGGATTATACGCATTCATCAGGCCGCCATGTAAATGCATGAATGTTATGCATGGAAACAGAAATCTCAAAATCACACTGGAGAATATGAGACGGCACATGAAATAGAATCAGCTGTAACATTCAGCTTCCCCAGAGCAAACCAATCAGACCCCCTGCTGCGGGCAGATACTGTACCATGCCAGTGGCAACTGCATGGGCTTTCTGCATGTTTATTGAAGAACGCCATCATTTAGTTTAAATATTCAGCCTATTTTAACATACTTTTCTATGATGTTTCATGCAGTCATTGAAATATAAGCCACTTCTCCCACAAAGTGCTTTGCTGTAACCATGGGCCAATGATTCTAGTCAATAAGATGTTTCACTCTTCATTAATAAGGATAAATTGTAAAAGATAACTGTGAGACAATTGATTTATGTTCATGTAAAAACATATGATTTAATGCTAATGGAAGAATTCATGCTGGTTCCTCCTGATTGATTAAGTCTTGCAAATTAATTGTTACGCTTTTAAACAATCCTATGGTAAAAAGTATCGTACATGCTACATTTGTGGCAAATTTTTATTTGTAAACTGCAGCTTTTAAAAGCATAAAGAAATGGTGCTGTGAAATGTTATGTATAGCTGAACAGATTTAACCTGCAGATGTGACAAGAAATTTGAGAACAACAACCACTAGAAAGTGTACCACCAAGCATTATCTTATCACCTGTAGGTAAATCTTCCAGGTACAGTAGTTATCCAGCGGAAGGTAGGACCGTTCAAGGCAGCTTCTGCTCTTTCCTCTTCAACTACATTGGAGAGTAGATCCATCACTCCATGGCCATCAGTCACAAGATCTGACGAATCATGAGCTTGCGTAAGTGGTTGAGCTATATTTTTACATTACACACAGTAGACATTAGCCTATAGGTCAGCCTGAACATAACCATTCAAAACTTTACACTGAGTGACATCTGTTGGCCAGAAGGAGCTGGTGCACTTTGTTTGAGAGGCATAAGGAGGCTCACAAACTCATTGTGTTAGTGTCTGGAAGGGTAGAATTCAGAAAAATGTAAATACTTACTAGTTAAAACACACTGAACTAAATTATCATTGTAGTCTATGGACAATCTAGCACACTGAAAAATAACTGTGGCAACACATGCTGAAAATTGACCATTAAAAGGCACAATCAAAGCTAAAAACACTTTTTAAAACATTATGAAAGCGTAACATTTATAGAGCTGAGCAGCAAAATGCTGCATTTTCCATCTGAAGCTGCACAGAGAGGAAAACATGAACTGTAGGGATTACCAAAGTCCTTCAGAAGGATTAATTCCTTCCCAGATTCAAAAGCATGCTAATTACTTTGAATAAAAAACACTAGAAACATCTGTTCAATTACCAGGAATTTGTTTTTACAAAGGAGACAGAAAAACACAACACAGTTTCGAGATTCACAGTTCTTTAAGTTCAACAGCAGTGAATTTGGCAGCTTTACTGTGGGAGTAAAAAGCACTAAACCATTCAAGTTTATTTCAACAGGAGTTCATAGTGCTCGAGCAGAACAACTGCTGGTTTCATTAAGTTTCATTAAGTTCCATTGTAGGAATACAACACTGTCCCCACCCTTTATTTACAGGGAAAAAAATACACAAACCCAGAGAAGATAAAGTATTTGTGAATCTGCTAGACAATTTTCTATTTGTCTTGGAAAACAAATCCAGCATACAACAAATAAATGTACAAATCTTAAACACACAGAAATTAAGTAAATCATTTATTATGCATATAAAGATGGGGGAGTTGAGCAGAAAAAATGTGACGTTATTGTGCACCTGTCCATGTGCAAAACCCACGTTCAGCAAGTAATTTGTTCACCAGAACAACCTGCAAAAACACAGAGAACTTATTTGAGAACGGAAACCAGCCCACATGAAACGCCCCCTCGGTGGAAAATAAAACAATTATGAAGCTTGCGTTATGCTTAGTGTAAGACATAGTGTTATCTGTGGGTAGTCGATAAGTGTAAGAATTGGGACATTTTCTAAGCAAAAAACAACATCCATCACTATTAAAATTACTACGTGTACCAGAATACACAAAAATAACACAGAAGAAAGAAGAGTTTGTGTCTGTTTATTAGAACTTTCAAGATCAAGGCTGCATTTCCAGTTAATCTTTCCAATGCTGTTTTGGTCACTAGAGAAAACTCTGCCTCTCCTATTACAAACAAACAACAATTTAGTTTTGCCTAGCACATCAAAACACTTGTATCATAAGCAGGTCTGTTTTACCTGCAAAGCATGATATTATCCAACACAACCTGCCTGGAATGGTAACATCACAAAGTCTGATCTGTGAAAATAAACATCAAATATCAGACTAAACTCAGTCCACAAGAATTACAGGCTAATACTGACATATATACAGAAACAAACCAAACTTGGGTCACCTGACCTGATCTGCCTGAGGGTGGCGCTGTTTACAGTGTCATGACCTCCAGTAGCTACAGACCACCCCAACTGACGGCACAGACCACCCCAACTGACAAATAAAAATAAAGAAAAAACAACTATTACTAAAATATTTCAGGACAGTGACACGTCCATCATACAGGATGTTTATCATTCTCACTTTTAAAGAGCTTTTGATCTACAGCCTTGTGTCTATGTAAGAATGTTTAGTGAATTGAGGGGTGTGGCCTGTTGCCGGTCAGTTTCGCGCTCAGACTCACAGGCGGGAAACCGAACTGAAGAAAGACCAGTTAAATTAAGGTAACTTTATATATTTGATTTAAATCAACATTTTTATATAAACAATTTCTGTCAATATAATATCTTTACTAGAATAATTTAACGTCATTTTCAGGCAATTAAATGATTAAAACCTTGTTAGAGTTAATAATACTGTTAATAATATATAGAAACTGTTAATAATATACAGTGGTAACTTGGTATTAGCCACAGTTAAAAAAAATACAGTTTCTGAAAACGACTTTTTCAAGTAGATGACAAAGATAAATAATATATATATTATGTATCACATTAGTAACTGACTAAAACATTTTAGGAGCTGACAAAAACTATTCACTTGACAGGATCCTCACAGGATCCTTTATCTAAGGTTTTTTTTACGTTTTTTTAAAGTGATACGATAAATCACAGTGGTCAACCGGACAGAATGGACTTTATTAGTGTTACATCTGTAAATATGAAATAAGATGATAACAATAATGCATTATACAAAGAGGATCTTGAGGACATACGGATTTTGGATGTTCAGTTTAGCCTCCAATATTCCCTTTATATATAATCAATGTAGTGAACACAATGGACTAACAATAATTCATGTTTTATGTTGTACATATTCAGCAATTAGCTGCTTTACAAAAAGCAAAATAATACAATGTTATAATCGCTTGTATTTACAGTGTAGTAAATATACTTTTCTTTCTATTTTTACACAAAAATATTTACAGAGGTGAAGTTGTCAGCATAAAAAAGAAACAAAAGTGAACAATTATGTAAAATTTTGCATAACCTCAAGTGCCAAATAAAAAAAAAAATTAATCCCCATGTTCACTTTATACTGAGAACTAACATGTTAGCCGCCACCAACTTTATCAACCTAAACCGTACCATTATGAGGGCTGTCACATATGTATTTGCTCTCTTTAAATTCTGGTTAGAGGAGCAGAACAAAGAAAACATCACATTTCAACATATAAGAGCCAATATGGCACCATTGTATTTGAGGCAGGGAAACAATTTAAGCTTGTGTTTCATTCAGAAAAAAATAAAACAAACACACCAGTACACCAGGGTATAACATTTACATAACTGAACCTGCTACAGGCACACAAACTTAAAGTTGGTAGAAATCAATTAGTAAAAAGTGAGAAAACTTAAAAGGAGATTGATAATTATATTACCTAAAAACCTGATTTCCTTGATATCTCCAGGCAGACAAGTACCTAGTTCTGTCCATGAGTTCTTTGTTCAAGGGCCCGTATAATAACATACCCCAGTTCAACCAACTCGGTCTATATCTGATTGTTTTTTAGCTGATTGTTTTTCTATTTATAGAACTGATTTTTCTTGCACTAAATTACATTCGACCCTCCAAGAGTCCTCTTTAATAAAAAATGGACAGATCATTAGTACCTTTAGTATGCTCTGTTGATCAAAGCAGAGCTGCAGAACACTTCAGATGGGTTGGGCCAATCAGAAATTGTGAACAAATTAATTTGGTCTTTCTGCAAACTGGAATGAACCATATGGATGTACATTGGTTGTATCCATGTGAGTGATCAGAGATAAGATGGATTGGTATTTTTAGTGTTACCAATAATATCATCTTCATTGTAGTACAGATGAAGATTTAATGCAGCAAATAATACTGCAGTGCATTGGGAGAAACACAATAAAAAACAAATACAAATTTCTATACATTTCATCTCCTGTCCCTGTTTGCAGTAACGTACCACCACAAAGATGTTTAGACATAGTGTTATATTTATATATATTGCCCTTTTGTAGCCAGAGGATGAATGTATTCTTTCCTGCGCAGCTCTCAATGGCCCTGACCCCCACCAGCGAAACCATTTCTCCCCTATAAAGACACTAACATAAAGGCTTAACAAAGACTAAAATAAATGCAAGTAAATAAAACTAAATACAAAACAAATGGCACTTGGTTAATACTTGTCATGTGTGAAGGAAATTAGTGCTGTAAAATGTAATTTACTCAATGCCATTTCCAAGGCAACGTCTGTGACTTATTAAACAAAACAAAAAAGTTCAGTTACGCACAAACAAAAATATTCTTGATGTCCTCCCATGACATCAAACAGTGACTGGTTTTAAAACCAAGGAGTTCTGTTCAATTTGATCCCGGAAACCACGGCTGAACAATTCAAGGAGAACCTAAAGATGGCCGTGAACGCTGGGTTTAGCCGTGAAGAGACTCTGCTGAAGATCCAGCGTGATGTCTGATGATTTTCCAGCAGGAGCTAAACCCTACCGTGCTACAGTACTCATACGATCTTTTTGATACTGTGTCTTTTAAAGCTTCCTGCGCTGCGTTGTTTCTGGACCTGGCTGGCCGACCCATGGCGTGTGCGTCCGCTGGCAGACAGACCCGTGGTGGGCGACAGGTCCACTTTCTCTTTATCGATTCCTGCTCAAAGCAAAGCCAGATATGCGTGATTACACAGAGCAACAAACATGACACTGAATTCATTAAATAAAGAGTATGTATATAGATATTTAGCCTAACAATGTTCAGGTGATACATCTTCATCTCTAAACTACAGCATATGCATCTGTGAGAAAATCGAGAGTAAGACATCCTGGACTAAAACATAAAGTGTTAGACAGCTTAGAGGACAGGAAAAGAGCTGATGAAGAAGTGTGAAGCATGCAAACATACAGGAAATGACATGATCATTGGCATAGAAAAAGAAGCAGTACGAGATGAAGGAAACTAGCAGTGACACTGCTGTGCAGACCTGGTGCATGCTGGGAGGTGGCCAGTGAGGTCATTGAATTGGAGAGGTTGAGGTTGGCAGTGATGCTGAGCTGACTCTGGATGGGTGGCGGGTAGGGCGAAGTGGGTGTCCGGAGACCCTCCTCATTCGTTTCCTCATCAATGCCGGGGAGATATATGTCAATCAGCGCATCCAGAAACTTCACAATTAACTCTGCGTAGTCTGGGAACTGTGATTGCTGTAAAGAACAGACAGAGAAACTCAAAATTCTGCAGACAGTATTCAACTTAATTCCATCATCTCCTTAAATGTCAGTTTTCAAAATTGCAGTTTAGACTGACTGAGCTCCATTTTTTCCTTCTTGTATTTTGGGAGCAGATTTAGGTTTTATTCAGTCCTAGATATGAAATCCAGATTCCTTTAAATGATTTACTCTCTAATAAAGATAATTTAAAATGGAAACCAAAATACCTTTGAGAAAGGACCAGCAAACCTCCAGAGACCATTAAACCCAAAAGCTGTGAAGTAAAAAAAAGTTTGACTTTGTGAGTGCTGTAACTTTTACATTTTCGTTCCAATCTTCAGATTCTTATATCTATTGATCATACACTGACTGTTATCCAAACTTTAACACTTATAAGAACATACAAAGATCAGACTCTCCTCCTACACATAACGCTCTTACACATCCTACTATCAGACACTCACATTTAACCTAAATATGAGAAGCATTTTAACTTTTGAACAGCCTGAGGGACCGTTTGCATGTGTGTTTAACAAAGGTGAGCAGTTTTACTTTGCAGGTAGGACGTTTGGTACTGAGGTGGAGACTCTTCATGATAAACTACACTCTGCACAATTCCATGGACTGGGTTCAGAAGATTTGGGTCCTGGCACAGCGACAGCAAAGTATTAATCTTTGAATCCAAGAGGTTGTGACTGAAACAAACAAAAACAAAACAGATATAGTAGATATATATCTCTCTGTGCCAATGAGGAATACATATTGATTGTGTTTGAACTTACACAACAGGAAAGACTTTTGGAAAGACAACACTGGCTTCAGCTAGAAACTCATACAGGATCCTCTGTTCAAATTCATCAGATGTGTTTTTCACCTGAGTGGCCTGAGAAATCATACAGTAATCCAGATGAGTAAAAAGTCAGGGCTTCAGAGGAACAGACAGTGACAGAAAAAGTACAAAACAAAGTAGTTCAGAACTGATACAGCCATACAGAACCAAGCCCATTGTTTGCCTGCTCTTACCAGAACAGTCAGAAGGAGAGCCTGGATTTTGGGATCTGTGAGAACCTCCTCATTAAGAAGAACATTAGACTCAGACACAGAGACCTTCCGCAGGTGGTGGTGCTGGGAGATTCTTTGGGTTTCTTTCAACAAGAAACAAAAAGTTATAAATTAATAGAAACATTTAGAGTCATCTCACTTCACTGTGACTGTAGAAGAACGCTCACCAATTTCATACTCATTTTCAGCAACTCTTCTCATCTTGGGTGGTGTTGTGATACCTGATTCCATTTCAGGCCTCTTTGGAGCTTTGGTGTCTGATATCAGATGGTCAAAGCTTTTTCTGGTACCTAAGAACCCAAAATGATGATGATGAAATTTTTTTTTCTTTTAACCCTTATGACCTTTTGGAAACTTGTCAATCTGAGATCCTAGTTATTGTTTTTATTAGCCACAAGCTATATAAAAATAAAATTATAATGACAGTAATTAAAAAGAATATAAAAGAAAATATTTTATATATGGTTAGTTCTACAGGACTTAAAAATAAAACATGGAGTTACCCAATAACTTCTTGCTGTTGACCTGGGAAGGCTGCCCCATGTCCAGGCTCATGGACTTGCGTGTACGTGGACTGATCTGCCCCACTATGGGGTACTGCGCCACCAGGTACCGTTCTGAGACTTTCGGCGATGCCCATGGCTGGCTTTCTCGCAATATCCTGGATGACAAAGAAGAGACTTTGAGTTGAGATTCAAAAAGGAGGTTTTACAAGCTGAATGATTCTAAGTGTGTTCATCTGAAGAAACATTTATTGTCTAGGTGGTACCTGCAGCTTGGGTCATCGTGATGCAAAGAGTATGTTTCTATAGGAACATTGTCCATGGTAACATCAGAGAGCAACAACTTCCTGTGCTTCAGGCTGCAGCGGCTGCGCACTTCCTCAGACACAGGGAGGAGAGCTGCACAGATATACTCAAATATTACTAACTATAGAAAGCTTTATATAACCAGGGTTAACAACCAGAACCCTGTTAAACAGTTTAAGAAAATTTGCAGAAAATAGACTGCATAAAATACACTGTAAAGAACCAGACAGAGAGGGAAAAGTAAGTACACATGACCTTACCTGCCAGATATGCTACGCTCTGTGTATTCACCTCAAACTTGTCACAGTTCAGGTGTTTTCCCACCAAAGCCAATAGCATGTGCAGGATACGAATTGTCCGTGCTACTGTGGTTGGGGAAGGGTGCCTAAAGCCTGCAAAAAGAAACATGCAGACTCACAGCCACAATGCACTGCAATAAATAGGGTTTCCTGTAAAATATCAATAATAACATTGAATGTATACAAAAATATCTCCTCCCAGGCAATTTCTTCACTTGCTTTAGGCCTAAAAATATGCCAGTGTCACAGAATGCAGTTAAATTCAAGATAAATCCTCTTATTAAAACAATCTTTAACATCTTACACAGTTTGATTCTTTGGCACATTTATTTTTGATATTAGATTATTACAAAACAAGATTTTGTTTTGCAGTGGGTTTAAATAAATCTGCATAAACGCAATGATTTACCTTTTAGCAAATGTCCAACCAGAGCAAAATTAAAGTTTGAGGTAAAGTTGAGACCCACGAAATGGTCCATCTGTTTACAATGCCATTCCAAAGGCTGTCGTATCTCCATGAATATCTCCTCAGGACTCTGACAGAGATGGAAGAGACAAATCCGACTCCAACTTAAAAGAGCTTGCACGTCCAATGCTGATCACATATGTATAATTCTTTAAAAAAATGAATGTCCGTTACACAGGTTTAAACAGATTTTTATTTTATGAAATACCCTGATTATTATTTATCAGAAATACTTGGGTAGTACTTTCAGTTTCATTTAACACATTTCAACTTCTGGAGAGCAACAGACTCTGTGTAGGCCTAATCATGAATGTGTATATGTACTGTTAAATAGAGATGTGTTATATTAGGCACATAAGAACCTTGTCGTTGAAGACTCGCAGGCTGTCAAGCGTGTGCAGGTTCTGTTCCAGCAGGGCGGTTCCGGCCGAATACAGATTCGCCTCATCCAACTGCAGCACTGCCACAGCAACCCAAAACAGAGCTCTGTGCATCGGCGAATCCTGGGCGGCACCACAGAGTTAAAAACTCACACACATTTGAACATACTTGTACCTACATGAAAGCTGTAATCTCATACCTTGTTGAGCAGAGGCTGTAGTTTTGTAAGAGCAATGACTGTAGCTTCAATTAGCACCTGACTGTTACAGTTATCAGGACCCTTCAGGCAGCTCTCCAAACCCTGAGAAATGAAAACATTGTTCTTTCCAAACAGCAAAAAAACATCACTGCACAGGAAGTCTGTGGCTTTCACCAGAGACAATTAGCCAATCAGCACTGGACCTTCAAATTTACTAAATTGAGAATTCATACTACATTCCAAACAAAGCTACAACAATACACAATACTGCTAATAATACTACAAGTGAACTAATTTTATGGCTAGTTTATATCCTGCTTGAGTGAGGGGTCTGGTGTTTATGAGAAAGACAATTTGGACAGTTTCTGACCCGGTCGATGCTGAGGAGAGGGCTGGCCTTGCTTAGAATTCGTATGATTTGTTTGATCTGGCCATGTGTCACCCGTTTACTGATACAGCCATAAACCACAAGAGCCCGCGGCTGCAGGGATGGATTATACTGGAACGCGAACCTGCACATTTAACACGTACAAACAATTTGTTTATGCACACAATTTATTAACATTAATTAAATACATTTTAAAAATATTAATTATGACAATCTGTACGGAGTACACATAACATACTTCTGTGCCAGATCGGTCCACTGGTCCAGCCATTTACAGCCTGGAATGTCCCTCATACATGCCTAAAATTAAAATATAAAAACCCAGTCAAACACTGTCACACACTTATACCAAAACATTTTTTTTACAACAAACTTTTATAGAGAAATGAAACAGACAGATGCATATCCTTTTAGCTTTTATTCAAGGTCTAAGTTCAATGAACCAAGGCATATAGAGAACTAAAAATACAAAGAACTATTTCCTGTTAAAACAGTGCAGCTACATCTTAACAGCATGTACAATGTTCAAATGTCTCTGGGGGTTTTGTCTTCACTGTATTCACAGTAAAGAAGTCAAGACAGAAAAGGTAAGACAGGAGAAGTGATCAGGACATGGATCTCTGTGAGCCCAGAGCTCTTATCATGCGAGACCAAACATGTTCTACCTCCATGATCTCCAGCAGTGCCTCAGTAACCGTCTCCAGGGATGACAAAGCAAAAGTCTCTCTCTCGTAGGAGCCCGGAGAGAAGGATCGATCCCTGTAGCTGGAACGAAAGGCGATGACTGCGGCTGATTTGACCTTGCTGATACCAAACAGCAGGTAAAACTTTGGCAGGGAGAACTCTGTTAGGCTTAGACGCAGAACCTCCTTGGTCTCCTCTGCACAACAGACGAAAAAAACAGTTCAGTCAGTAATAAAAAAACATTTTTTTAAAGCATCTCTTACCACAGATACACTTACCACTGAAGGTCAGCTGAGAGCATGTGCAGAGTGAGTGGATGATGTTGATGACCAGGCCGTGCGTGGACGCCCGAAGCGACAGTGGCCCTGTGGCCACCAGCAGGGTCACAACATGAAAGAGGTAGGGCAGGTGGGCAGCCACATCCAGAGAGTTGTTGAAGGACAGCATGAGCATGTACCTGGCCAGGATGGCGATATCATCCCACATCAGGTGTTGTTCCAGCGTGGGTGTGGGAGACAGACACGTCTTATCGATAATTTTACACATTCGAATAATCACCTGTGGAGAAATTTTAAAACAATTTTAACCTTCAAGTGATGCATGTGTAAAAACAACAGTGAAAGATAAGTAAACAGAGCTACCAGGAGCAGATCTGTGAGTCACATGCTAACTTCTGTAATTAGAACTGTTTAACCATTATGTCATGCAGTTTCAAGCTGCTTTCAGTTTTACCCACTAAAGCACACTTTTAACATTGGGGTCCTTAAATAGAATGTTACAAAACTTTCTCCATAGCTCAGTTGTGCAACAAAAGTTGTGACTTACAGTAAGAGGGAAAATTGTTTGCATGTCTTTATCATTTATATTTATTCTCATAAGTGTGTATGTACTGTATCACCTTGCTGGACACCAGCTTGACATTGCCCGAGGCCAAAGCCACAGCAGTGTCTGCCATCACTTCAGCTTTAATGGACCCGAGGCCTCCTGTTGCACTGGTTTTTATAAAACTGTCCAGAACAACATCCAGCAGATCTGTTATCTGCAAAAAAAGAGGAAGCTGAGCTTTATGTTTATTGTTGAGTTATAGTGTCTCTAAAACAAATTTCTAACCATTTAAGGAAAACTGCAGACATAAATCTTAAAGGAAATAAGCGCCTACAGCCACAGACAGCCATAAATAATCCTGCAATATATTGACATGAGTCAGACTGAAACTGCTTAAATGTCAGAAACAGGACAAGGAAACCACTTAGTGGTCCAAAAATACAGCGATTTAAATTTCATGCCCACACCTTCTCAGCAAAACCCTACGTAACATAACGCATAACTATCGTGCCTTCAGCATACATCTGCTCAAAGGATATGTTGGTTAGTTTTCAGATTAGTTTGGTTACCTGTCCCAAACTGCCCCAGATCTTGGCTTGGATTGACGGATACATCTGCTTTTCATTTATCGTCATGGTGATGAGCTTGTCCAGAATGGCAGTGACCCGTTGGCGCTTGGCATCATCACTGTGCTTGCAGAAGCGCACCAGGTTCAGCAGCCAGGGAGTCATATATTCCAGACACAGATGTTTCAGTTCTATGCCTGAATATATATGGAAGAGAATCAGAAGTTACTGCAAAACATATTTACTCACAAGCTCCTGGACTCTGTTGTGCTAAATAGCTTTCATTCTAGACAACAACAAATTTGTAGGCATGAATGTCTGCACTAGAGCTACAATGGGTTCTGAAGCTATGTCTGCACTAGAAATATAGTAGAGGTTCTGAAATAGTACTCCAGAACTACTGGTAGCATTTAAAAAATTTTGAAAGCTAAGAAAGTCACAAACCAAAAAATGTTAAGAAACCTTAGTTTAATTAACAACATAAGGCACTGACTGGATTTGCTGAAGCCAGAGATACATTCTTCCAAGAACTCCAGGGTCAGGTGAGGCTCATTTGCTGCCAGAGTCTTGCTGATAGACACAATGAAGAGAGTGTTATTGGCAGGAATGCAGAGTCCAGACGTCTCCAGAAGCTGGCCTTCAATCTTCAGGTTAAAGGTGCAGGTTAAGGCACAAAGGAGGTTATAAGCTGCAGACCTTTGAACAGAGACATGGAGAATTTCAGACACTGCCATTTCTGTTGAGTTGCCTGTTTTATATACTCTATGGTGGGCAGATTCTGGATAATTCATCACCTTAAACTGGGGTCACAGCTGCCTAAATTGAGCAAAGCAATGTTGAGTAGGGTGCCTGGAACATCTTTGGGCCTGATCTTGGTATGCTGGGGAATGGAGTCAGGCTGGGAGAGCTCCCAGCGCGTGCGGATGTGGATGATTGAGTGAACGATGCTTTCACACTCCTGGTGCATGAAGGTCAATGGAGTGCCCTGGTTAGCGATGGTCAATGTAAACTGATTCTCGTCTACCAGGCAGATCTCCTCAATCTCTGAGGCGTAATAGATGTCGTTGAGAAAGACGGACTGACCCAAGACTCGTGTACGCTCGGCTGATGTCACCTGCACTGCCGTACTGCCCACCTTAACACAAAAATATTGGGATTAAACAAAACAATCTTTAAAATTGTGATTGAGTTCCCTAAAAGAATAGAGTTTAGCTGTAATGATGTAATGTTGATGTTATATGTTAATATGTAAAGATGTCATGTAATGTTAGTAATGTTAAGCAGTCTGCATTTCTGTTACACTTAACACAAACCTTAATGGACACTTTGGTGTCTTTGTGAGCCAGTTTCAGGGCATTGTGAAAGACCTTCAGGTCTTCCTCCAGTGCGAGAGTAGCAGCCGGAAGCTTCTGTTGCTCTGGTTCCACAAACTCAGCCAACCTTGCAGGCGAGTCAATGAACAGTAACTTCTTACTGCCTTTGAGGCCTGTCAGCAGTCTCTCATGGTATTTGGTGTATTCCCGTACCCAGGTGTTACAGTTATAGATATAGATAGCAGCCACATTCTCGTAAGCAAATCCTGGGAAGACAACAAACCATTTGGAGAGGAAGTCTGTCTTGAAGCGGTTGCTGGGGCCAGCGTGCGTTAAGTCCACCACAAGCTCATAGGGTTTGGCGTAGTACGGTTTGAGAGTGAGAAGAACGTGGTATATGAGCAAATCTCCATTTATCTGGCCTGTCTTGAACCTGTTGGGAAAGTCAATCAGATGTTAAAGGAAATTAAATGAGAGACCTGGGAAAGTTCATGAGCATCTAGACCTGAAAATGTCTGAGCTTAACTTGGAAAAATAAAACTGCAGTTGATAGTGTAAGAACAAACCAAAAGGAAAAAAAACCATCTTAACAGTTCTTCAGAAACAGAACCTAAATTTGAAGCCATACTACAAGAGACAGAAATATCCATATCAACACTTAAAATATGACCTTCACACTTTTTCTCAAGATTATACAGGCAGAAAACAGAGCTAGCTTGAAAAAATACAGCAAGTTAAAGTCAGAACAGGCTGAAAGTCTGTCCCCATGTTGATGGATGTAACTGAAAAAGTTACTCTTTAATTTTTTTAAATTTTATTTTGAGCTAAGGATTTAGAAATAAAAAGTAACAAAAAAAAACCCATGATGACATCAGCCATGCAGCAGTTAATGTGCGTGTTCAATATAAAAACCCAAGCAGAAGTGAAAACCAGACAGGAAACTTATCAATGGTTAATGAGAGACTGTGTGTGCACCTGCAGCTTCAGCTGTAAAACTAAAACTTCTTGCCTATATTTAACACATGCACACACTCACATTCGTCATTCAAACCTCTCCAGATAAACGAACATCAGAACAAACCAGTTACTCAGAGAGAAGGTAAGAAACCATTTACTTCATATTTTATTTGCAAAAATTCAAGCTGCTTAGTTTCAGTTCAACCCTTTAAATAAAGGAATTCAATTTACTATAAAGAAGGGAACTAAAAATGACTATCTATTCGACAAAAAAGAATAGGAGATACATGAAGAAAAAATTATTACTGAAAATCACATTAAATATAGTTTGAGTCAAGCACAGTTACTTACAGAATTAATAATAGTTGGGTAATTCGCTACCTCAGAATTATAAGGTTCTATCTGCGTTTTGACCAGTTTTGAGATATTGAGGTTTAAAGTTCTTGCATTCCATTGTAAATACCAAAACTGAACTTTTTTGTTTTTTCAAATTAAACACCCAAAATGCATTTTTTTTAAAATAAAAGGTCAATAAGTGTCAATAAGTTATATTAAAGTAAGAATATGTCAATAACTCAATTTTGACAAAAATGTCAGATAGAACCTTATAATTTTAAGGTAGTGAATTGATAAAGTGCATAGTAGATTCATGAAGATCATTTTCCTCAGAAACCCTGCTTAATTTTTTTTTACTGTTTTAAGGAATTTCTCACGCCTTGCAGGACCATGATAACAGCCGGAACAGCTTTTGTGGTGTGCTGTGTTTTACTTCTGGGAAAAGCACATGCTAACAACTCAAGCACCTTAACTACTCCAAACACTGAGAATAGACAAAGCACCCAAGAAACACCAACCAAAAAAAAAGCAGACATAGACCCTAAATTGACAGAAGACAGTAGTACTTCCATCCAAACAACATTAAAAACACCTACGGGAACCACAAACCAAGAACCTGTTTGCCCTCCGTCCCCCACTGGACCCACACAAAAACACTGCATTTTCTATCTCCTAAATGGAAATAAGTTGATTCTGGTTCTGGTGGCTCTCGCGGTGGCTTGTTTCACATTGCTGCTGACCACACTGATTTGTGCCTGCAAGGTTTGCCACCTAAAAGCTTTAAACTCCATGTTACAGTCTTACAACAATGCAGACGTGTGTGCGGTCAGAAACAGGAGTGAATCACCATGCAGGTATGATGACCAAGCGGATGGGGAACCAACTGAGACCTGCCTCATGTTGTCAGAGGTCACTGCAGCACAGGAGCAACCCAAAACTGAACCTCCGGTGGAGACTCTGAATGGTGACATCACCCAGGAAGAGAGAAACAGTGGTGAAGGTGAGAGCAAAGATCCTGAAGATGGAGTTGAGAGCAAAGAGCCTGAGGTAGAAGCACCAGAAAACACAGGGGTGTGATCACTTCCGCACGCTTGAACAAACTGGTGTCACACGGCTCCCCCTGGTGGCAATTAAGGTCTGCAGATGCTTACGTTTATTTGACTGCAAGAGCTTTGCGAGTGGTTTGTAAGTCTTTAGCACCAAATTCAAGAGGAAGGCTTTAGTTAATGAGTACAAGCGGTTCTAAGATGACAGTTTTAAGCATGCTGAGTTACTCAATCCAACAAAGACCAAATTCCAACAATGAAACTCCTGAAAATAAGCAACTCTTTATTTCTATAGTATCGGCTAAAATAATCTGAAGGCAAATTTGTGCATTTATGCTGTTGTTTGTATTTTAAATCATTCCATATTTTGTTCAATATTCTTTTTTAAATTAAAGTGTTTGGACAATGAAAAGTATGGTGTCTTTAGTATGGTGTCTCGTTGACTTGAACACAAAATCAGCAAAATCATCAGCTCTGAAATTAAAACACAGTTGACTTTGGAGCCATAAAAGTAACATCCCAAAACGTGTAATTACACCAACAGTCCCTACATAAAATCAACCAGTCGTGCAAGAAATAACAGTGTAAGGGTTGTGGAAGGCTAAAATCTGCTGATATTAAATTTGATCTTGATTCTGGTATTCTGATTCTGGAGCAACTTCCCGTTAGCAGATCTTTTGCTCCGGATTATTCAGAAGATACATTCCACTCTTTACGGTGGAGATGGTGACAGATAAGAAACAGCAGATAAACATGTTTAGAAGATTATCAGCCTGCAGAAACACTATAAGAAGCTATAAGATTATGTGCAGGTAAACGTGAGGATGTCACCTGACGTAATACAAAGCTCTCTAACACACTCAACTCAACAACACAGCATTCTGACACAAACAAATTCTGAATTAACAAATAACACAAACGCCTCAGTGAGTCACAGCCTCTTTGGGTCTTACATATGCAAACGTTAAACCTCTTCTGTCATTTACAAATACTCAGGATTTGCTTTACATCTCTCAGAGACTTGAGACAAGTGAGAGTTGTTAGTATCACAACAAATCTCCAATGCTTGTATTTCCTAATGGTCATTTCTAAAATGAAAAAAAAAATTAATTCTTAAAATATACTTTAATATATTAATATAAAGTTAGAATCTGTTAACAGGGATCAAGTCAACATCCTGACTAACACACAAAAACATCAACAGCACACAGTGGGCAAATACAACACAATCAGCTGAACTGGTTTGTGGACACACTGCATTTGTAGGCAGAGGTTAAAGCAACACTGACAACATTAGCAGCTTCTGAAAGAATAAAGCAATTGAGAAGGATAAAGGGAGAGAGGGAGAGAGATGGGGGGTGGCATTGAAAAGGTTTTTTCAGGGTTCTGGAAACACCAGCACTCTTTTTTTCAGAACACACACAGGCACACCTGCCAGGCCAGAACATGATGGTAAAGTACAATCAATCACAAAACAGAGTCTAATAACTCTGTATTAAAACTCTGTGATCCAGCAGCTGGTAGCCCAACATGTTAACCACTGAATCTATCCATAGAATAGTAGAATAATTAATACCCTACTGTTCTAAACGCTGCCTCTAAATACAGTATATTCTTTTAATAAATGTAATAAATATATGTTTAAAACACTGAATTACTGGATAGTCAAAGAAGAACTGATCCCTGCAGAGCCCTAAAAACAAAAACAAGTCTTCCTATTAAGGTTTCCTTAACTTTTCAACAGAGACTCAACACATTTACAACACTACACTGTAATGTTCCATTACGTTTTTTGAAAGTAGGTGTATTGTGAAGTCTTATATAAATAAAATTGACTTGACTTGGTTTGGAACCAGCTTTACATTTTACTAATACAACTGACGTTTGGATAAACCAGTTAGCAAGCTCTGAAAACTGCAAAATTACGACGTTTTACTATAATAATCTCTGGTCATAAATGCTCAAACTCAAGCCGGTGTTCCGATTGTTAGCATGTTACCTAATGGAAAACAAATAAAACATTTGTTAAGCAAAGAGAAATCTTGCCAGCATGATCGTTCCTTTCCATCACAATCTCTCTTTTCCAAAAAAAAAAAGAAAAAAGAGCAGATCATGTGACCTGAACTGCTGCCAGTATAAAGAGCAACAGTGGATGTTGAGAGACAGACTGACCATCTCCTACAAAACGACAGACAAACAGATCATCAGACAACACAGCAGGTGAGTACCTGAGCAATGCTTTCAACTGTCACTGTTTTCAGAACAATACTCAACTCTCAGTAAACACTATGAAATCTTTTTGTCTGGAATAGATTGGTATTTGCTATGTTTGAATGGTACAATGGGAATTAAAATAAAAACCAAAGAATTTACCATGGTACACTACACTTTATAATCATTTTGCAACCTGAAATGCATGATAATGCGCTTTTTTCAATATAGTTTCATTCAGCAATTTATCTATAAATATAGATTTATAGTCTTTGTATGCCAGAATTTAATTAGAAAACCTAAATTATAAAATATTATGCATTATATTATTGCATTGCATGTTAGTAAAATGCATTCATTCATTATTACAGATTTGAGTTTATATTTTCTGGACATTCTCATGCAGTTTGAAAATATTTAATTGTTGCATCTCAGTCTGGTCTCACTGCATATATGCACATATATATTCTGCTAAATGTTATACAATAAATTGCCAAACCCTGCAATTGGACATTTTTTTCCCTTTTTCTTGAAGTCAAAAGTGTTAAACCCAAAAATTCAAAAAACACAATCCAAAGTATTTACATTTTCTGAATTTTAAATCTAAGAACAGCGGGTATTGTATCAAAGCCAAACCTGTGACACAATAAACCAAACTTTAGCTTCCTACATTACTGTAGCGTTTGAGGATATTTTCATGTGTTAAACGCTGTGCAGTTGGTCTTTCTTGTCTTTCTATACTGACATTGTGATTTATTTCACAGGTCAGAGAAATGGCTGTCTGGACTGAAACCTACATGGCCTTGCTGGTTGTGATATTCGGGTACAATCTGATTCTGTTCCAGGCTAATTTAGCTGCCAGTAATCCAACCAACAGCACCAATACATCAGACGTCAACAGAACTGGTTCCGGTTCCAGGCCCAATGGCGGAACACCAAACAACACAAACCTATCCACAACACTAACAGTCAGTAATACACAGAATACTTTGACTGGATCCGGATCTGGAACTGGATCCGGAACTGGGTTCGGAACTGCAGCCGGAACTGGAGCCGGAACTGGAGCCGGATATTCATCCTCATCCTCATCATTCAAGATCAACTGGTTCCAGCTGCTGCTGCATGTGTTTTTGGCTCTGAGCCTGCTGCAGATACTCCAGTGACCAGACAATGGCCAACAACTTCATATCTTCTGGTATCATCTTCTGGACCACTTAAACTGCTGGACTGTTCGTAGATCAATTTAGAGATTTCTAAAATGGTTTCTGAAATGCTACTGAATTGGTTGTAGTTGTTACTCAGCTTGACAATCGTCTTTGCACTTAGCATAACAAATTTTAAATAATATAAAAAATACTGGTAAGTAATCTAAACGCAGGCAATGTTACTGTAGAACATGTAAAAACTAACAAATATATTTAAAGGCAAATCAAGGTGGATGTAATCTGTCACTTCTCAATAGAAATAAAACTGTTTCTCCTAATTATTTGTTTGTATTTCAAATTATTAAAAAGTTAACGGCAATATTATTCCACAATATCTACAGAAAGAGAGAGAAAGCAAGCACTGGCACTTATAATGCTCAGGTCATGGGTTAACTGACTGTAAGTTTACTGTACATCTACTGTAAGCTTGTCAAATGCTTAAACGTAACACTGGAGTAAAAAGCCTCACCTGCGCGTGACATAATAAAACACAGGGTTTCCGTTCTTTGATGTTCCTGCCTGATAAAAGATATTGAGAGTCTTCAAAGCTTTAAACTCGTCTTTCTCATGCACCTGGTGTCTGAAGAAAAACAAACTCTGTCATTGAAAGATAAAGAATTTGTACAGGTGAAAGGTGAAGGTTTCTGTGTTCTACAAACATTAAATCCCAATGTTGCTTGAGGAGAATCTTAGAAATGTATTCGGAGTAATTAGCTTTTACCTGGTCATAAACTCTTCAAACTTAGAACTGGTGAGATTCAGGCTGGACCAATGAGTATCGGCCACAGGTTTGTGTTCAGGTGGACCCAAGTAAGCCAGCAGGGTGGCCATCTTATCAAAAGGCCTTCTGCCAACAGCTTTATGATCCCTGAGGAAATCAGATTATTACAGCCTGATTAAACCAAAACATTGACTTCTAACTATAAACTGACCAGACATGACACAAAGCTGAGCAAAAGTCCAATCTAATCCAATCTAGTCAGATTCAAGGGTTCAAAACGAACTGGTGATAATAAATGTATCTGAAGTTTGTTGCAAAATATTAAAGTATGCATATATAAAATCTATGTATACATTAAATTATGTAACAAGTTTTTTGTGAGTGTAATAAGATTAATTAGATTAC
The DNA here is from genome assembly GCA_036877625.1 of Ambastaia sidthimunki. NCBI lineage: Eukaryota > Metazoa > Chordata > Actinopteri > Cypriniformes > Botiidae > Ambastaia > Ambastaia sidthimunki. The sequence continues at coordinate 21,917 of JAZGTK010004867.1, forward strand.
ATTATGTGCAATGATTTATGGGAACTGCCAGTTGCCGATTAGTTTTTTGGACATAATTATTATTCCTATTCTTTCTGATTGTTTTCTGACTTCTGATTGGTTAATAGAGGCAAAATCTCTCTTCAGTATTACAAGTAGTTTCTCACAAGAAACTCAACAGATGTTTTAATTTATATATGGTGTTTAATACATACACTTGTGACTCCAACAGAAGCATAAGATCATAGAAGACTGGTGTTCACTTTTATTGTTAAAAAATACTTCTCTATTGGGTTTTAGACAATTCACAGTCCCAGAGTCTAATCTTCATGTTCTTTTCATTAGATTTTACAGTCAATTTAGGATTTGACCTGCTAAAACATGTAAAATGTTAAAAAAAGTATCTTAAACAGACGCTAAAAACAATATCTTACCCAAATGTTCAGACCTTTGAGAATAAATAATGTAAAAGGTAAAATGAATTTTCAAACCAGCTTCCAGTCAAATGCAGAGATTTGGATGACAAACAAATCTAGATGACTTTCCAAGTAGCCACATCCAAGACATTCCCAACCTGTATTTGCATTTGCAAAAACAATTCATCACAATGGTACCATCAGCTGGATCATAACACCAGCCTCACCTGTTACTGGACAAATACTGTCCAATCTTCTCCTGGTTGTTCCACAGCAGTCTGTGCAGGGCCAAAACATTCCCATCACTTATAAAGGACAGGCTGTGGTTAAGAGAGTCGCTTGCTGGGCAGTCAGAGGCAATGTCCAGAAAAAATCTGGAGACAGACGCAAAGATTTAGTGTTGCTGGTTAGAAGATACAGTTTCAGAAGATATGCTACACGTCACTGCTGTCTTACCTTCTGGCTGCATCGAAATTACTCTTCACAAAGTCGTTAAAAGACCTCATGTGCTCCTCTTTCGTGAACAAAACATGATTCGCAATACTTTGCAAAATCTGCAGATAGGTGAGAAAAAACATACTGTAAAGTTGCAATCTGTAACTTTTGCCTCTCGATTGCCATCTCTGTTTGAAAACATTTTTTATTGCAGTTTCTTGCGGTTTTATTGGACCTGGATAAGTCGTAAGATATATTTTTCCACCAGGGCAGCCAAACATCTCACCTTTGACATAAGTTTGAGGCCTCGTTCTATCCTGGGTGAAGGTTTTTTGTCGAGAATCCCGGCTTCATACGGGGAAACTATAGCTGGGTTGACGAAACGCAGGAACATGGCGCTACCTACAGCTCCAATACTGTTCTGAGGAAAACGCTGACTCACCACCTGAAACCAAGAGCCACACACACACAGGAAGATGTAAGAGAGGTTTCACGGTTGGAGAACATGGTACCTCTTCATTAGATAGTTCCAAAACAGAAATGAGAAGCAAAATTGCCGGTAAATAAGAGTAAAACTAAAAATTTATTTTGCTCTTGACAAAAAGCTATTTATGGAGCCAGTCTTTCACCTACTTTCGTAAAAAGCCTGGACATTTTGCCGAATACTGTCATTTGTGTTACAAAGGGAGGTTCTGTGTGGAAACTCTTTAAACGAAATGGCACCAGAGGTTTAAGGGTTAAAATGCAGAACGTTTTTGTGACTTTTAA
>JAZGTK010004868.1:0-23509 GCA_036877625.1 Ambastaia sidthimunki
CATCAGTGGAGGTGAATGTAATGGACGGGTGATCATTTAAAGGTGTGAGCTTGGTGGCGGTTTCGTTATTGTCTCTCTCAAAGCGAGCATAGAAGTCATTAAGTTCGTTCAGGAAGAAGGCATTTGTGGTTGTGGCGGTGGAATTGCTGGGTTTGTAGTCGCTGATGGCCTGGATGCCCTGCCACATGCGTCGAGGGTCAGAGTTGGAAAAGTGATCCTCTAGTTTTAGCTTATAGCAGTGCTTGGCCTTTTTGATGCCCATCTTCAGATTTGCTCTGGAAGTGCTGTAGGCCTGTGCATCACCTGATCTGAAGGCAGTGTTGCGTGCTTTCAGCAGGAGGCGCACCTCCTTGTTCATCCATGGCTTCTGGTTTGGGTATGTTGTGATTTGTTTTTGGGTTGTAACGCTGTCAATGGTGGTGTTGATATAATCCAGAACAGAGGAGGTGTAGTTGTCTATGTCCGTGTGAGCGCCACATGTTGCTGAGAAGCAAACACACTCCAGTCTGTGTTTTGAAACCTGTTCTGGAGTGTGAAGTCTGCCCCCTAATGACTTAAATTGAGAATGATCTGTTCCCGCCTGGCTAAGTTTGAGAACAGAGGCCAGCCTTGCAGTCTTGTTGGCAGCAAAAAGAGCTGCAGGGTCAAAACAACACTATTATCTGAAGCACACTTGGGACAAGACGAATCTGAGGAATATAGTTCCCTTTCAGGAACTCAAGCTGCATCGAAACGCCTTGGGAACGCCTCCAGCTTTTATGCACTCTGAATCACGTGTAAAATCTGTCCAATCAGGGGGCGGGGTGACTTCACGACCAGGAAGCTTAAAAGCATGTGCGCAACGCAACTTGGGTTAGCTTCATTTATTCAGCGAAGCGCTCTGTGTATGCATTGTCTGTCCCATTGTTTGTCTTTCTGTGCTTATTGGTTGGGAAAGCATTTAAGTTAGCATGCCAAAAGTGAAGGGAAAGATGAAGGGGGGTTATTTGGATAATGAGCAGCAGTGTTTTAAAGCGTGTGTTCTTCTCTGTTGTCTGCCTGGGAGCGAAGCATGCTCAGTCAGCTCTTGAGGGGGCTGACTGTGTGCATTGTGAGCGTCTCTCTATGCACTCGCTTCGCTCCCGGAAGGCTCTTTTTGAGGGGGGAGCCTTCACCAGCGTTTCTCATGGTGGGGTTCGCAAGTTGATCTGATGTAGGGAATTGAGGCTCTGCCCTATCTAGTTCCTCACTCAATCAGCAAGGAGGTCTGCGCTCGTGCCCTCTTTATAAGTTGGCGCACCAGATCCTTGTGTGGTCCCAGGGGAAGCTCCTCTCACTGAGAGCGGCTTACTTCTCTGGACGTCTCAATGTGAGAGCAGACGCCCTGTCGAGACAGGGGGCTGAGGCCCGGGGAGTGGATGCTTCACCCCGAGGTGGTGGAGCAGATATGGAGAATCTTTGGGTAAGCCCAAGTGGACCTCTTCACCTCTGTAGAGACAGCGCAATGTCCCCCTTGGTTCTCTCTAGTTCATCCAGCTCCTCTGGGGCTGGATGCCATGGTACAGACCTGGCCAAGGCTTCATCTGTACGCTTTCCCCCCGGTCACTGTGCTCCCAAGAGTTCTGAGGAGAGTCCGCCAGAATGCAGTATCCATGCTCTTAATGGCCCTGTTCTGGCCGAACCGGACCTGGTTCTCGGATCTTGTGGCTCTCCTGGACGGCTCGCCTTGGGAGATCCCCTTGAGGGGGGATCTTCTATCTCAGGCAGGGGGAGCCATCATGCACCCCCGCCCAGAGCTGTGGTGCGATGGGTGTGGCCCTTGAGGGGGCGCAACTTGTAGCATTTGGTGTTTCATCCGAGGTTATTGAGACTCTCCTCCAATCCAGAGCTCCCTCCACAAGGAAGCTGTATGCCCTGAAGTGGAAACTTTTCATTTCCTGGTGCGGAGACCACCAGCTGGACCCAGTTAACTGTGCAGTTAACAATTCTGGAGTTTCTGCAGGCACGGTTCTCTGCAGAGTTTGCCTACTCCACCATGAAGGTCTATGTGGCGGCAATATCGACCTACCACACCTCTATTGGTGCTTACACAGTGGGCAGGCACCCCCTGGTTACATGTTTCCTCAGAGGAGCACTGAGGCTGAGGGTCCAGGTACAATCTCGCTTTCCTCCATGGGACTTGGCTGTGGTACTAGAGGCCCTTTGTGCTCCACCTTTTGAGCCCATTGAGGAAATTTCTGATCATCATTTGTCGGCCAAGACGGCCTTTCTACTGGCCATCACCTCTCTGAGGAGAGTGGGTGACCTCCAGGCCCTTTCTGTGGCCCCTTCCTATTTAGACTTTGCGCCCGGTTTGGCCAAATGTTTTCTGTACCCGAGACCGGGTTATGTCTCTAAGATTCCCTCTTCTGTACTACGGCCAGTCGTACTGCAGGCCTTCTGTCCTCCTCCCTTCTGGGTGAATGACCAGCACAAGCTTCCACAGAGCTGCCGGTGGATTGCTAATGCTATTTTCATCGCTTATGAGTCCTCTGGTATTCCCCCACCTAATGGGACCAAGGCTCACTCTACCTGAGGTATGGTGGCCTCTAAGGCCTTTTATGCAGGTGTCCCAATTCAGGACATCTGCGACACTTCGGGATGGTCCACCCCTCTGACATTTGTGAGGCACTATGGCCTTGATGTCCGAGCCACTCCTGGCTCTTCTGTCCTCATGCCTTGAACTGTGCAATTTCACACAGAAGGCTGGGGAACGTTCAGTCTGGTGAAGTGGGCATCTCGTTCCCAAAGCGTTTCGCTGCAGCTTGAGTTCCTGAAAGGGAACTATTCAGGTTACGTATGTAACCCAGGTTCCCTGAAGGGAACGAGATGCTGTGTCACGAGTCATACTTCTGGTCCCCCTGCCTGCGCTCGCTTCATTTATACTCGAAGCTAACCCGAGTTGTGTTGCGCACATGCTTTTAGGCTTCCTGGTCATGATGTGTCGCCCCGGCGTGTTGCATTGGTTTCTATCAAACCCGAATCTTGGGTTACCAAATCTACTACTTCAAATTTTTCTGTTCCTGACCGCTACCTGATGTATCTCAGAAAATTGATGTTCACTTCCCACTGCCTTGTGCACTGCAGGACACATTGGTTTCCATCAAACTTGAATATAGATGTCCACCAGCCAGTGCTATGGTTGTGAGGGGTTTGTCCTTGTTTATGATAGTTTTAGTCTCTTTTTGTCTACTTTAAGGTGTAAGTAGCATCCATTGCTGCCTGCCACACACTAAATGGTGGGTTCTTGGGAGGTGTCTTATTTTCTAATAGTACCCTGAGGATGAGTACCCTGAGGATGAGGCCTGTAGCTCAGGTAAGAGTCCCAGTCTGGGATCTAACCATGGTACTAGAAGGATTGTAGTAGAAGGCAGACCCTAGTATTTGTCTCCTCTTGCTTGGAGTGAACCCAGGCAGGTTGACAGTGATTTTTGATTGTGCATTCCACAAGTGGCATGGCTTCCTCCCAAGCCTAGTATTTGGGGGTATCCATCTGAAACATGTATGATGCAGTGGGGTCCCCCTCCCTTGAACCACTTCCCACTCATAGTCCTCCCTGTTACATGTCTTCATAATGTCACATCAGTAATATGCCAATTAAAGTAGTCACATTTAGTGTGACTCCTCAAAGCCTGTATTTTGTTGTGATGATGCTCTGCCATACCTGTACCATAGCCATCTTCAGCTCTTGCTTATTTTGCTTGAAGTCCCTTTCTTATTTTTCCAAAATAAGAAATAATGGTCTGTTCACTGAGCCGATACACAAACTGTAATATATCATTTTAATGTCATTTGTCATTGTTTTGCTTGTGCTGTATTACAAATATTGCATGTTAAACAAGAAAAGCAAATATGTATCAAAACTTTTAGTAATACAATACTTTCACCCTGTAATAATAAAACTGATAGGAAAAAGAAATTCAATGACACAGTGCTGTCTTCTTTATTATTTACGTTTCCAGGCAGATGGATGAATCAGTCTTGCTTGATCTGTGGTTTATAACAGAGTCGCTGGGCCCATGAGAACATATCTGAACTATTTTTGTTTTCTTAATTTATTCTGCTGCAACATTAGCCAATATATTTATAATATTTGTTATCTATGTAGAATCAGGACTCAGGTCTTCATAAGCCAATTTATATATTATTATTTAACCTGGTATGCAGTGGATTGATTAGAAGCAGTGCAGCTTGGCCAAAGATCTTTCAGATCTCTTTTCCAGGTGTATTTGCTGAGTATTTATGCTGCATGAACTTTAACTGTCATGGCTTATAATAGGTATGTATTTATTTGTAAGCCATTACAGTACCATGTTATCATGAATCCAAGTAAAATTAGGTTTACCCTACAGCATGCCAAAAATACTCTTTAATCCGTTAATCATGTAAATTGTTTTGTACTTGAATTGTAGTATCTCAGGAATCAGCCCAAAGAAAATTGTTCATTTAGCTGTGATTTGTCACCATCTAGTGTTAGTTTTTAGTTTTGCTGATTTTTGAAGTTTAGCTTCTGTTGCTGTACAAAGAAAGCAAAACTTTATTTCTATCTTGTATAGTGTATTCTATAGCATTAGGTGTCCTTAAATTTAGCTTTGAATTACATTAGCTTTTATGTTAAAAAACTACAAGTAACTGTAATTCTTTACAGCTTAATCACTGACATATTTGTATTATTCAGTTAATGTTTGGTTTGTGAACACTATTTTCATATTTTCACACTTTACAATATTTTTAACATTTTTGTACAGACACATTTTCCTCTGAAACATTTTCCTCAATACTTTAATGAATATAAAAACACATCTTACTGGGCAGTTACACGCAATGGCATAATCTTGTCCACAAGATGGTATACACACATAAAGAAAACCTGTTTATATGATATTGTCAGTTGTCAAAACTACTGTCCTCTAGATAATATCCCACAATTTAGCTGCTGTGTGGGAGCCAAAAGTGATTTATATTGTTAAATAATTATATTTATATTATGTGCCAGATTAAGTGGGTCATTAGCCAGTGTACAATTCTGGTCAAGATGTTACAACTCACCAATCTTTTAGTTGCATTTGTGTGCTTTAGAGGAAAGTTTGCAAATATTCAGTGTAATCACTGGATAGTGGACCCTAGAAGCACAAATTAGCAATATACAGTATATTGTGCCATTTAGACATCCCTATGAAGAGGCACGTGCTTTACCCTTACCATAATTGTAAGTAAGAACAAACAAAGACATAAATGGTCTTATTTAATCCATTATTTACCCACTATTTGCTAAGGCTATATGCTAAACTTTAATATATTCAACTCACTTATAAAATAATCTAGAAACATAAAAAATATTTGTTTTCTTTTTAGTCAGTCACGTTTGATGTATGTCAACGTACTTACATATGGGGTCTCACTTGAGAGCCCAATCACCTTCAAGTAGTAGAAAAATACACTAATGAACATTGGCCTGAGAGGAAAGAGCCAATAAGCATTGATCAAAGGAGTTACGGGCCGACCCATGCCTTACGCAGAACTAAGTATATAAGAGGAGTATATAGAATGATCTGTGCTATTGCTAAAACAGGCAGTTGTTTCTGATAATTAGATCAGGTTTCATGGAACAAGTCCAATAAAAACCAAACTGAATTCAATGGTTGGTTGAATCAGTCTCAGCTTTTCAAATTTTAAGATCGTCACTCAGTGGCTGAAGCTGTAATCTCATTCAAGTATAGTGTGGATTCTCCATTTCGAATGTTGTGTATGATAAAAAGTAAACAAACAAGCAAAATACTAAAATACTATAATCTTACTAACCTTTTTTATGTCACCAACCAAAGTAGATGAGAAATATTGGAAAAGATGAGAATTAATGAATTTCAACCATTGCAATAATTCTTTAAGTTAATTCTTCTTAATTCTTTTTAATTGCTTTGTCCAAATGCATTACAAGAAGAATTTGTTGTTTAGTATTTTTCTATCTTACATCTAAACAGATAAATAGTTTTTAATCTTTTTATGATTAAATGTGCTTAACTACATAACACATAAAACACATTGTCTACACAAACACATTGATTGTATAGACATACTAATATGCTGAATATGTAATCATCCATTGTTTACATCCAATTTATGCATTCATTCATTGTTTATTCAATACATAATAAATATAATAATAATGTTTATCTAAAGTTAAAAAAAAAAACAGAGGAACTACAAGTAGTCACATTATTTATCATAAAAGTGCAGTGAATTTAAAAGTAGAAAGGATATAACAGAGGCACTTATGGTGAGCAACCAAACAGGAGAATTCCTAATAGCTAAACAAAAAATGATGTAAAGTGCAATGTTAAGTTCAAATAAACAGGCATGAAATATTAAAGACTAGCACTTTTATACTTTGACAGGCTGAATGACAGTTGGCTCTGCCAACTGCTAACACTAGCTTTTACATAGGGCTTTAATATTGTCATACAAACCATAAGATTTCATACATTATTTATACTGTAAAAACCTTGCATGCAGTAATAGTAGTAACTAGAATATTTGATAATCAAAATGTAGATATTTTATTACATTTAAAATATTTAACAAATTGAGTTCTAATTTCTGTGGTTCTAAGACCATAAATAACTGGGTTACACATTCCAGGTAAAAGAAGATACATTGCACTGGTTAAGATACGGACATCTCGGGGAATGGTACTTACCCTATACCCTACAAATGCAGCAACAACACTAATATAAGCTACTGCTATGCCCATTATATGTGTGGTGCATGTGTGAATGGCTTTTTGACGGGACTCCCCTGATGGAGATCGAAATATGACTACAAAAATGATTACATACGAGCAAAATATCACAAAACAATCGAAGGACGGTATTCCAAAAGCTATTGTAAGAGCTAAATAGTTTTTAGAAATATCATTACAAGCTATATTTACAACTGATGTATGTTCACAAAAACTGTGGTAAATCATGTTTGTTTTACAAAACGTAAGTGGCACAACTAGACTAACCATGCTAACAATTATTACAGTGTTACGAATGCTAAGAATCACAGAGAAAAGAATCGAGTTTGTCAAATTTACAAAATCATTGTAACGTAAAGGAAAAATAATAGCAAATAATCGGTCCACAGCCATCCCAAGTAAGATGCTGGACTGAAAACAACCAGAGAAGTGCAGGCAAAACATTTGTATCAAACACTCATGCCGTGAAATAGTATTCAGGTTCCACAAAAAACTCACCAACATTCTTGGAACAAAGTAGATTGGAACAAAAAAACCCAAAGCTGCAATAAGCCAGATTAGAATATACATGGGAGCATGTAGTTTTCTGTGTTTTGCAATAACAAACATTAAAATGGCATTAGTAAATAATGAATACACTAAAATTATGAAAAAAGGAATGAAGAGTAGAGGTCGGAAGTCTTTAAGGTCTGTGAAGCCAATTAACTGGAATTCAGTAAAAGAGACGTTGCTTGCTCGATCACCCATTTCGTTTTAATAAAGTGTGCAATACAGACCTTTGAAAAATGAAGTAGCGAATCTGTAGAGCATTTATTGTTACCCATAATTTGTAAACAATAAGTTTAAATGCATGCATAATAACGAAACAAACATAATACATAATTACCTTTAAAAAGTGTTAAGCATACAAAATCCTTATCAAGGTGAAATAAGCTAAATTATTACTTTTCATATTTAGTTTAAACCTTGTTAAAGCACTTCCTTGAAACACTTTGCTTTAAATCTCTCTGTTCTGTTCTCTCTCCTTCCTTTGAGCAAATCCTTCTCTGCTCTTAAATAGTCTGTTTTTACTGCCCCCAACACTGTGCCATCCTTTGGGACCAGTTATATAGGAGCACAGTTAGTGCCACACCATTCTCTTCCAACACTGCTCATTGAGTGATCATTTTGAAAGGACCATTATTTATGCATTTGGCAGACACTTTTATCCAACAAGACTTACAATGCAGTACAATGTTTCATGGGACTCTATCTTGGGACCCCTGTGCTGCTAACACATTGCCATAATTGAGCTACAGGAAAACTGTTGTCAAACTCATTTTCAATATATATAATGGCCATTATAATGTAATGCACCATAAAGTGTTTCACTGCTGCCCAAATGGTTCTAATACATACATAAACACATACATCATCTTGTCCACAATGTGGCACACGTATAAAGAAACAAACTGTACTTTTGTAGTCATCTTTTCTCATTTTGTGTTGCTCTATTATATAAAATTATTTTATATAAAATTTTGTTAATGACATTTCATTTTAACACTATGTATTTATTCAATTACATTTAAAGTATAAGTCTAGTATATTATAATTTCATAATTATAGACTCAAATATCAATGATAATCCTTTTAAAGTTTGGCTGTGGAATAGAATGGTATGACATAAAAACTATTATTCACATATAGGGATTCCAAACAATTAGTAATTGGGCCCAAATACATCGGGCCCAATTTGTTTTTAAAAATAATTTTTACAAAATACCAAAAATTAGATGCAAAGTCTGCTATTTCAGAAGACAGATGACAGGGCTTGATGGAGCATTTAATGGAAATTCAGACTGTCTTGGGAATCTAGCACTAGGCTCAATTTTGAAATCTAGCACTAAGCTCCATTTTGGCTTCTTTTTATGGTCACATGGCTGTCCATGAGTGCCCCGTGCTTCCTGTTATGGCCCTGGAGGCTGTCCCTGCGATCACCTCTTCCATGGCCTGTCATCAAGTTCCCTATTTCCAGGGTCATGACACTTGAGGTCACCCCCAAATCTGCTCCAGCCCAAGAGGCCATCCCTAAGTTTGCTCTGGCCCAGGAAGTCATCCCCAAGTCCACTCCAACTCAAAAGCTCATCTCTGATTCTGCTCCGGTCTGAGAGGTCAGCCCAGAGGTCATTCTGATCACGGAGTTCCGCCCCAAGCCTGCTCCATATCCTGAAGTCCAGATTGGCCTCCATGCCTTAGACTGTTATTCCTTGGTCCATCTTGCATGCTACATCCTCACCCAAGGCATCTGCCTCACCCTGGTCTGTCCTTCCTGCTCCACCCTGGTCCAAGCCACCCCTCCCACCCTGGAATGATTTTCTTTGGTCTAGTCCTCCCTAGTATGATTATCCTTAGTGGGCTTAGTGGGACTTCTTGGGCTGGTCATCTGGCTAGCCCAGTTAGTGCCCTCACTGTTCCCCTATTCTACCCGCTATGCCCTTGTTAACAGTTCTGCCCTGATCCCCAGCCACACTGGCTCCTCCCTGGATCCAATTTCTATCAGCTGTGCACAGGTCCATAGTCACGCCAGATCTCCTCTCGTCTCCAGCCATGCTGGGCCTGCCCCGGTCCCCAGCAGGGCAACTCTGCTCTGGTTATCAGCTTCGCCCTGGTCCTGGTGCCCCCTTGGTTCCCGGTTCTCCATAAGGCCCTGTCTTCATAAGGTGACAAGGTGTACTATAACATCTGATCAATTATTAAAATCCCAATTATTAAATCCTGCAACTGGGTTCTTCCATGTAAGATTGTGGTAGCGTGTACCTGTCAAAAGCCTAGTACTGTTTTTTTGCACCATTTAATGATGAGGCAAAGATGACTGGCTGACCCCAACATAACGAGAATTACAATAACCCAGTAATGTGGAAACAAGACATGAATCACTTTTTTTAAATTGCTAAAGGAGAGTAAAGTCAGTAATCGTAAATAAAAAAGTTATTTTGACACCTGATCTAATTTGTTTATAAGATTTAGTCTTTATAAAACAATACTTGCAGGTTCCTCATATCCAGTTTACAAAGAGGACAAAGGTTCTAGGTTTGAGAAATTAAACACAGGTGCTGTGTTTTTAGTTGTTAATTGTTTTAGAACTGATTGTTCTGTACAATCAGTTATAATGTTCGGCAGATTTCTTCGAAATTTCCTGGGGACCCCTTAGCCTCCTAAACCCAGTTTGAAAACCCCTGGTCTAACAAACTCAGTGTCAATATTTATAGGTCTCATTCAATCAGTACAAAAATCAGTAATGCCTTGCATTTGTGATTACTTTTGCTTCATGCTCATAAAAAAAACATTTACAAAGTAGGTGTAGCCCAATGATGCTGATTAGCAAAATTACTCTTTGGGAGTAAACACTCAGACTCATGGGAACACAACAGTGTATTTAGAAACCATGATATCTTATCTTATTTCAGTCTATATATGTCTAAAAGTAAGAGAAAAGAGTTAAACTTTGTTCAATATAAGAGCACAACTTGATGAGTGATGTGGGTAGATTTAACATTATATCTTGTTAACTCCTGTTATGTATAAATTGTATACATTCTTTCATTTTCATTCAACCTCTGACCTGCCAGAGAAAGCTTTTTTCTCCACAGATTTACATCACAATATAATCACAGAAACGTCAGAAATAAGGTAAACTTTAATATTGTATAGAGACATATTTAAAAATATGTTTATGAAATGTATAAAATTGAAAAAAATTCTGAGTGATTTTATTGGCAATAACAGTCATAGCACAGAAACAATTTTTCCTCCACATCACAGAGATTTTTGTTCCCACTGTATAAATGTATACAGCAATAAAGTAGCTGAATATTATAAGAAAGGATGAACTGTAGCGTCTGTCCATTTTGAACCTGATTTCTTTTAACAGAACTCTGTGTGTGCAAACAGGTTTTCAGAATGAAGGATCTTCCTGCACAAAATATCACATTCACAGACTTCCAGCTAAATGGTTTTCACAGCCTGGGAGAATGGAGGCCTTTGCTATTTATCCCTTTCTTTTTGATGTTTTTATTGTCTATCTCAGCAAATTCTACTCTCATATATTTAATCAAAACACAAAGATCTTTGCATTCTCCTATGTATGTACTAATCGGTTTTATGGCTCTTTCAGACTTGACATTGCCTATGGTTTTTGTACCTAACATGCTTCTTAGCTTATTATTTAATTGGAATAGTATAACTATAACTGGTTGCTTGATACAAATGTTTTGCATTTATTTTGCTGGATCATTTCATTCTACTTTGCTTTTTTGGATGGCAATTGATCGTTACTTCGCAATATGTAAACCTCTTTATTATCATAAATACATGGAAATCAGCAATTTTCTAAAGTTTGTGGTTCCACCAGTAATGAGAAATGCACTTCTGGTGGTAAGCATGGTGTCTCTGGCTGGAAGACTGTCATTTTGTACAAATATAATTGACCACAGTTTATGTGAACACATGGCATTGGTTCAATTGGCATGTGGAGATGTATCTGTTAATAACTTTATAGGACTTTTCTCTGCCTTTCTTATACCTACTACAGATTTTTTTCTTATTACTGCCTCCTATGTTGTGATTTTTGTTTCAGTGTTTAAATCTGGTAAGGCCCATTTAAAGGCTATTAATACTTGCATTACCCATGTTATTGTTATGACACTTAGTTTGACTTCTGCCTTAATTGCATTTTTGTTATACAGAATAAGGAATGATATTTCTTCCAGTAGTCGCATATTCATAAGCATCCTATATTTACTTGTTCCAAGTTGTATTAACCCACTAATCTATGGATGGAGAACAAAAGAAATAAGACACACATTTTTAAAGTTTATAAACAGTGAAAAGGTTTTGCCTTTTTTAGATAAATGACTTTTCTAAATGAATGAATTCAAACTGATAATACATTTTTGCTTCGGCAAATACACTTTATATAATATTAATATAAGGAGCTAATGTTTTGTTAAAATCATGTCTTGTTAATAATGAAACAACTATAATTTTATTATAATGTTAATAATAAAATTATATAATATAATAAAAATAATAATGGATAAACTATATATCTGAAGACATGCATTATAAATATGATTTATATTAAAAAACAATTGTGGTAGCCCTTCACATTTACATTTGATTTTGTTGTTACATTTAATAACTTGCGGTTTTATAATGTTTGTTGCTGTTTATCATGTACCTCAAGTGTTGACGTCTTTGTGTGGAGGTCTATTGTAATTTATGATTCTTATGTCTTGATGTATTGAGTGTTTATGTACTAAGTATATATATGATGTATTTAGTTTAATGTAGTAAAGCTCTTAACAAGTAATATTTGTAATTACAAATTACTGTTCATGTATAGTGGCATAGTGGCTATTTTAATTCTATATTTGTGGTAAATATAACTTATTACATGATTATTATTATTATTATTATTATTAGGATCTTTTCACAATTTTTTATTCATTTTTAATGATTAAATTAGAACTAAATTCTATATTCATATAATTTTATAACTAAAACTCTGTTGCCATAATTTTAGCAGATATAATGTCTTATATTTGATATGCTTCTATATAATGTTTAATATTGTATTGTGTTTATATTAATGTATAATTTTTACACAGTGGCAAACAAGGGCTTGGGTTGTTTTATTATAACTGTAATTAATGATTAATTAACAACATGGCGAAGCAGTTATAGTGTGAAATCTAAAAACAATACTGCTCTGTACATGTGAAAGTAATAAAAAAATGACAATAACAGCCATGGCAATTATTTATATTAAGTATTGTAAAGAGTAATAAAACACTGTAAATAAATAAAGGATGTTTTTGCTAATGGAGTTGCATAACCAATAGCGTCAATCATGTTTTCATCCCAAGAAAGAATTTTTTAGCTATTTAATGACAATAACAACAATTTTATAGCTAAATAGTGATAGCAGATCATATAGATTTACTTGTAGATGCATGCACAGTGTAAACAATCTTTGGTCTTAATATAATAGCTCTAATGCAATGGGAGTGTGTAATAAACACTTAATCCTGATAATATTGATAATTCAATGTTTACAGGAGGTGCTAAAGTCTGTATATTTTTTTCATGTCAGTTAGGAGCGTATTACATTCATTCGTCTAATACACCAATGTTTATAATAAAAATGCACATATCTTATATAGCATATGGCAAGTGGTATCTGAATAAGCATTAGCTTTTATTGCCAACACACACAAAGAATGCAACAAAAACTTGGTAACAATTTAACATTCAGATTATATTGCACAGTGATAAAATTGCACTATGGAGAGATTTGTGGGTCAATTGCAATTGTTTGTGAGGCAGACAGCATGTGGGATCTCTTATGATTGTGTCTAGATGTTCTGGATACACTGGCCAGATGACAATATACTGTAGGTCAGAGAGATGGTGGCCTAAGTGTTTGAACAAAAGTGTATGCACAAAGATGTGTGTGTGTGAAATGCACTGGGCAGACTCAGGGACTACTGTGGTAACAGCACCTGTGGCAGGTTGAAGGTCCTCAGCTGGTGAAAGAAGTACAAACTCTGTTGGGCCTTCTACACAATATTGTTTAAGACCAATGTTTTAAACTCTTTGTCATATTCCTCAGACGATTCCTGAACACACAACACAACATCCACATCAATGGCAGGAAACTAGGTTTTCCCAGAAGAAAATTTCTCAGAGCATAACATTGTTTCTTCCCACTGTGGTTCCTGCTGCCATCTCTCCCCTAAGTAAACAAAGCACACGCACCAGGCCCTCCACCTGTTCTAAATTTAAACCTGATTCATCAGACCAGGCAACCTTCCTCCACTGCTCCATGGTACAGTTCTCACATGCCTATTGTAGGCACTTTTGTTGGTATACATGGGTTATCATGGGAATTCTGACCTAAACAGCAAACTGTGATGCACTTTGACATCTTTCTGTCATTTTCAGCAATTTGAGCAACAGTAGCTCTTCTGATTCATCAGACCAGGTGGGGTAACCTTTGCTCCCCAAATGCATCAACAAGCTCAGGGAGCCTATGACCCCAACGCCAAATCGCTGTTTGCCCTTCCTTGCACCACTTTTGATAGGCACTAACCACTACATGGAATAAACACCTCACAAAATGTGTTATTTTGGAGATTCACTGACCCAATTGTCTAGCCATAACTATTTGGCCCTTGGCAAGATAACACAGATCTTTTCACTTGCCCTTTTTACCAGCTTGAAATTCTACATAAACTTCAAGAAGTGATTGCTCAGTTGCTTCCTATTATATCCAATCCCACACATTCCGTAGTAACATAGTAATATAATCAATGTTATTCACTTCACCTGTCCGTGGTTATGATGTGTAGCTGAATAAGTATAGGCCCTATAAAAGTGAAATGCATAACTACTGTGTATCTTTAGGAAATTGTTTCCACAAGCTTGACCATAATGCAAGGTCAAATACCATGTAATGTAAGCCACAATGTCATTAACAAACTCAGGGTTCAGTTGTGCCCTGAGAATTTCCATAGTAATCTACATGTCCACTACATTGCTGATCCTAATTGTTTCAGCCATGGACAATAAAGAGACTAAACAAAGACAAAAACATCTGACGTAACAAACTGTCCAGTTACACAATATACAGTAAAGTAGTATATCATTTGTAATAATGTGTGGTCACACAAAGTCTAATTAACAGGGGTGTGAGATAATTAGGCCCTTGGTGATATCAACTGTGCCTCTCCGTCCACTCTAATCATCAAACTGTGTCCCTTGAGTTCTATTTGCCATGTTTACCAGCTAAAGTAGGTATGACGGTTTGACCCTTATTATAGCAACAAAAACAAGAGGGCTCCTGAGATGGGTCTAGCCAAATAAACAAAGTCCAGTAATGAGGACTGAGTTGAACCCTTTAACAAAGTTTATATATAAAAACCTGTTGAATATGGATCTTTGTTTTACATATAACAGTAAATTAATACATTTATATAACAGTATATAATGCATACTTACATGCAACTACCCCTAAATCAAACCCAGCAGCATTTTATTTTACAGTCCTGTTTCACATGTACTATGGTCTTACTGTGTAATTAACTGTAATTACTATGTAATTATTATGTAATTACTAGGTACAAACCTTAAATGTATAATAACATTGTAACAAGGACACGCATGTTCTTGTGGTGCCATCATCCAATAACCATTGCTATGATGTAATTTGTCTTCCTGTAGCTGCCAAGTGCTTAGTGACATTGCTTTTACATCGTAAGTGATTAATTAAAAAAATCTGTGCAAAGATGGCAGAATTAAGAATCACTTCTATGCTGAACAACTGTCTTAAAATAAATGTAAATTATCTCTCTAGTTTTCTGCTGGTATTGAAGACCTCCTTGAAATCCATAATGCTTCATAATACCAAAACTGGTTTACTGGTCAGGCTGGTCTTCGAGGGGTTCTGGGTACTTCTACCTTAGGCCTTTTAAGTTCAAGTGGTTTTATTGCCATTCCAACCATATAAGGTACAGTACACGGTGCAGTGAAATACCGTTCCCCCAGGACCGAGGTGCTACACAGAACATGACACAGAAACGAGTGTTTCAAAAACGAGTGCAAACATTTAGTGCAAAAAACACAACAAAACAATACAATAGCCTTAAGGTACACAACTCTATACACATGATTGGTGTTGCTAGGAGACCAACTAGGCCAGGCTAATTGACCTAAGATCAGCCGACTATGATCAGCAAACCAGCTTAGATTAATTTGGGCTGTAATTCGAAGCAGTTGAGGATGGAGGAGGAGCCGGATGGAAGGAGGAGCCTGACAGAGCCGGTGGGACGGAGCGAGGAGAAGAAGCCGGAGG
This sequence comes from Ambastaia sidthimunki, assembly GCA_036877625.1. Taxonomy (NCBI): domain Eukaryota; kingdom Metazoa; phylum Chordata; class Actinopteri; order Cypriniformes; family Botiidae; genus Ambastaia; species Ambastaia sidthimunki. The sequence goes on from JAZGTK010004868.1 coordinate 15,654, forward strand.
AGTGGAGTCCAGAGGCGGCGGATGGTCGACGACTGGGAGCCGGAGGGACGAGGAAGCCCGTGGACCTAGGGGACTGACGGGACCGGGCGGAGACGAGGGAGCTAGGAGGCATGGCGGAGCCGCAGGGTCAAAGGGGCCGAGTTGGAGTCCAGGATCCAGAGGCTGAAGGTGACGAGGACGGATCCTTCAGCCACGACACCGCTGGCAGCTGGCAGACCTGCGGCTCAACCACTGCACTGAAGGCAGGCTGAGGGTGAGCAGAGGGGCTGTCAGCAGACAGAGGTGGAGAGACCGGTGCAGTGCTGGCTCACCCTCAGCACTGGTGCAGTGGGCTGAGCCTCCCTCATCATCCGTAGTGAGCTCCGCTGCCGGCTCACGCACCTGGCCTGACGTCAGCGGCTCGGACTCCACGGCGATCCGCGGCTCTGTCGCTCTCTTCCACGCTGGCTCGTCGGTCACTGGGGCCTCGGGCTCTCCGTCTGCGGTGGGCTCGGGCTGGCGCTCTGCTCTCCGGGATGATGGAGGGCTGGGCACTGGGTCCGGAGTGGGGCTGGCATCCGCCACGACGATCTCGATCGTCATAGGTGAACCGCAGGACGCCAGCACCCACTTGATGAAATCCAGGAGGCTCTCTCGAGGACCGTTCCCAGACAGCTGTGCTCTGCTGGCCACATGTAGACTCGTGATGTAGTAAAAGCACAGACTGTCGTCCGGGAAGTTTGTATACTCCAACAGTACCAGGAAGTCTGCGGTGTGGTCCTCGAGAGAGCGTTCCTCCTGCTTCAGCAGTAGGAGGTGATTGTGAGGGTCCATGGAGGGGGAAAAACAAAACACTGGGGCAAAAACAGAAAAATAAAATGTTTTTTTTTTCAGGTCCGGTTTTCTGTCACGATTACGTGCACGGGCTTCTGGAGCGAAGGAGAGACAACAACGTCGAATATAATCCACACGTGTTTTAATGTAATAATCCACACAGGAAACAAGGAAACCAGGAACATAGAACACCCATACACATAACCATAACAATAGTGGACCGGACAAATGGAGAGGGCACGAAACAGCAACTAAATAGCAAACCAATTAATCAGAAACAGGTGGAGGGAATTAACTAAACAGGAACAGGAAAACCAAATATGGGCACAAACAAGGGAAGAAACCAAAACAGTCTGACAGGGGTGTGACAGTGTAACTACAAAAAAAATGGTATGTGTACGTTACATTTGTGCATTTGTCAGACGCTTTTATCCAAAGTGACTTACAGTTCAGTGCATTACACTGTAAGGTATACAATTTATCAGTATGTGTGTGTGTTTCCCTGGGAATCAAATCCACAAGCTTTGCGCATCTAACATTATTTGCACTGTATGTGTATAATATATAAAAATGTGATCAGTAAGTCAAAAGGCATGGGTTTTCTCCGGTTACTTTGTTCTCACAGTCCAAAGACAAGCTGTCAGGGCTGGACTTGAACCCGGGTCTCTGGTGTTGAAAGCGAAGGCTCAGACCACCACGCCAGAGAGGGTAGATATTAAACCCAGAGGCGAAACGCTTAACTGGACGAGGACAATTTATTTAACCAAAACAATCCAAGCAAAGTAACAAACTAATAAAAATACTTTTGAAAAAAAACGAGAAACAAAACCACAGGGTAACCACCCAGAAACAGTAACTTGGAAAAAGCAAAATAAAAAAACAAACAAGAGAACTCGGGATACACGTGGCAATATTAAGGCTTCCAAACAAAGACATGGCGTAAACAATACCGAAGAATACCGCTTCTTAAATACACTAAAATAAATTAGAGAAACACAGGTGAATCGAATTACATCAATAATGGCATTAAACTCCTAATCAGTCCCATATAGTCCAAAAGCCACCCCTAGTGGGTCGCAGGGGAAAATCAGGGCATAATGTGACACAAGCCGATCGGGTTGTTTTCAGCATCGATTGCAATGATCAGCATGCTTTTAAACTGTGGGGGAAGCAGAGTACCCGGACTGGCATTTGAACTAGTGAGCTTGCTGTGAGGCTACACTGCTACCCACCTAACCACTGTGTTACTCCGTAAAAAGTATTTTTGCTTTCAAAGCAGCTACAGCAGATGCATAGACAAATGGAACAGAATACAGGTGTACAAATGTGGTTCCTAAGGTAAAAGCAATTGCAGAGTAATCACGACATACAACAGACAGCACCTTTATACAAACTGACTTATGAATCGTCTTAACAGCATGCACTGTCACCTCTGCAAAAGATCCAGAATGCAGCAGCTTAAGTGGTCTATAACAAGACGAAGACAGTGCATGTCTTACTTTTCCTTTTCAGTTTTTTGCGATGACTGCCAATAGCCACTCACATCCAATTTAAGGTTTTAATGTTTGCCTAAAAGTTAACCACAGGCTCTGCACCCCATACCTAAACTCACTAGTTCAGACTTATGTGACCTCCATATGTGCATTCTGCAAGTGAATGACGGCCTGTGGTGCCCAAAGAGGCACTAAATCACTTTTGCACACCTTTGTTTTGTTTTTGTTGTATATTGGCAGAAATGTAAATACAAATGCATCACACACTAAACATATTAGATCACACCACAATGCTTATCCTCATTTAGTAAAAAATTGCATGCCTTTTTTTCAGTTGAACACAAAAGAGAATTTTGGTTTAATGGTTACCTAGTAATAAATAAATTAATAAAAGTGTCTTGGCTTTCAGGCTTACAAAAAGTCATAGGCATTACCCAAACAATATATTACAATATAAGTCCTCTATAGCCATAGATTAGGTTTGTAAGAGCAAGATTTTTGTTTGTTTGTCTCAGTTATAATGACTGCTACACACTTGCCTATCATTCACAGAGATTTGTGAACTTTTGGTTAGTTCTCCCACAACATAAAAAACAGTTACCACTGACAGGTGCAGCCCAGTGAGCAAGAAGACTCAATGGGAGGGTCACATAGACACATGGGAACATGACCTGATGTATTTAGAAACCATAGCAAGTGTCAAGCTTTCATTTTATTCTAACGAGTTACACTGAGACTAAGAGCCCTAATCATGTCATAGTATTATCAATGTAAGAGAGCACAGTAATGAGTGTTGTTGAAAAATGTAATATCATATTTTGTTTTCTCCTGTTTTGTATGAATTGTGTGCTTGAGCTGTTAATTGAATGTCTGTCTTGTCAGAGAAAGCATTTCTGTTTTCCCCACAGCACTCTTGTGATTTACATCGCAGTATAATCACAGAAACCTCAGAATAAAGGTAAACTTTAACATTGTTAAATGTGTTAGATATTTGATTTGATGTTTAAAATATATTAAGGATACGTTCTTGAGAAAGCTTATAATGGGAAAAACCTGAATATTGATTTGTGTAATACCCATTTCCTGAATGTTTTTCCTCACAAAAAGATATTACAAATAAATATTTGATCCCATGGTGTAAATGTATACTGCAATAGTGTGTTAAAAGGTTGTTAGAAAATAAACCTAACCAGTTTTTATTCTCTCAGTTTCATAAACCTTATTTCTCTAAACAGATCTCTGCATGTGCAAAAGGGTTTGTCAGCATGAATGATCTTCCTGCCCGAAACATTTCATTCACAGACTTTAAACTGAACGGTTTTTACAGCCTAGGTGAATGGAGGCCTTTGCTATTTATCCCTTTTTTCCTGATGTTCGTATTGTCTACCTTGGCAAATTCAGTTCTTATATATTTAATTATAACACAAAGATCTCTGCATTCTCCTATGTATGTACTAATAAGTCTTATGGCTGTTTCAAACTTAATAATGCCTATATCTTTTGTACCTGACATGCTTCTTAGCTTATTATTTAATAGGAATGATATATCCTTATCTGGTTGTTTGATACAAATGTTTTGCATTTATTTTACTGGATCATTTAATACTACTTTGCTTTTTTGGATGGCAATAGATCGTTACTTCGCAATATGTAAACCTCTTTATTATCATAAATACATGGAAATAAGCAATTTTCTAAAGTTTGTGATTCCACCAGTAATGAGAAATGCACTTCTGGTGGTAATCATGGTGTTTCTGGCTGGAAAGCGGACATTTTGTTCAAACATAATTGATCACTGTTTCTGTGAACATATGCCATTGGTTCAGCTGGCTTGTGGAGATATATCCATTAATAACTTTGTAGGACTTTTGAATGCTTCTGTTATACCAATTGCAGATTTTGTTCTCATTACTGTTTCTTATGTTGTGATTTTTGCCTCAGTGTTCAAAACTGGTAAGGCCCATTTGAAGGCCATTAATACTTGCGTTACCCACTTACTTGTTTTGACACTTAGTTTGATTTGTGCCTTAATAGCATTTTTAATATACAGAATAAGGAATAGCATTTCTTCAGACATCCGTATTTTCATAAGCATCCTATACTTACTTGTTCCAAGTTGCTGTAACCCAATAATCTATGGATGGAGAACAAAAGAAATAAGACAAACATTTCTTAAGTTTATAAACAATATAAAGGTCTTGCCTTTTTTGGAAAAATGAATTACTTTTCTAAATAAATGGATCAATGGATTATAATACATTGAAAATGTGACTTTAATACAAGGAGTTATTGTTTTGATAAAATCATCTTGTAAGTAAGAACAAAAATGTAAGAAAGGTATATTTCTTGTAAATACATGTATAAGAAACATTAAAAGATAAAAATAATTTATTTGTGTATTTTATAAATATTAATATATACTCTATTATGATAATAATTTTAAGGTGTCCATGATTGTAATTACACATTTAAGTACACAATAATATTAATTAACAACATGTACTTACAATTGAGTTACATAAAACTTGTAACAAAGACACTGAAATAAAGTGTTACCTTACCTTAATTTTTGTAATACTTTCTTTGGTTTTCTGAGACTTCAGAGACTCATCAGCATTTGCATCACAACAGTGCAATTATAGTGTATAATCTGATGACATGTTGATTTTAATACGTAAGACTATAAAATGCATAACAGTGTAAAAATTATATATAATTAAATTATTATAAAATTGCCCTTAGCTGTGTGAATGTGTGTGTCTATGTGAGTGTTTGCCCTGCAACAGACTGGCCATCTACGCAGGGGGTACCTTGCCTATGACCGAGATGCTAGAAGAGACTCCAGGTGACCCTGGAAATAAGAAAATAAGAGGGTTTAGAGAATGAATGGATGAATGTTTGGTCTTGAAAAAACAAGGCTACTGTGGTGCTTTGTAATGTATTAGGAGTGTGTCTAATAAATCTAAGTAAATATTCTAAACCTCTGGTTTTAACAACGATTCTGGGAACAACAGCAACACACATTTTGCATGTTTTGCTTGCTTATCAATTTGGGCTTCAAGTCAACTGGGAGAAGAGAAAGCTTTTTCCTGTGTAAAGCATCTCTTTTCCCAGGATGGAGTTGGACTCGGACTTCACAACAACACACCTCACAGAGGCACATAAAACTCAAGTCAGTACTGAAATGCCTTGGGATGAAGCCATGAAGGTCAAGATGAAGGTCTGATGAAGGCTCTCTTTTGACGACTGAGGTTGGAAGGCTGTCCCCTTTGGTAGGTAAATTTAGCTGAGCTACTTACTTTCAGAGTCTACCTGATATATCTCCACATGTAACCTCATCTTGGGTAGGATGTGCTTGGTTATTAGGTTATTAATCAACAAATAAAAATGTATGTATGGTTAAACCAATAGAGACTGTGTCTGTTCCCCGCATAGTGAGGCAAAAAAATAGACCTGCGGCAATATCTAGACAAAATCTTTTTCGATGTCTAACTGAAACATAGATCAAGGCAGATGACTACGTTGGTCTCAATGAATCTGCCCCACCAGGCTACTGCTATAAGCACGAGCCTCGTCTGGTTGGTCGTGATGGTGCAACTATTTATAGTGACTTTCTAAAGGTTTTTAAGACACAGGTTTACTTCTTTTGAATTGCTGGTGCTTAATGTTACTGTACCTGTAACGAAGAGCAAGAATCAAGAATCCGTATTTGGGAGGAGTCTCCCTCTGGTGGCTGGAGAAAGGCGATGTGGGAGCCTCCTCTGTAACAGTACCAGACATAAGGAAACAATCCATGCTCTCCTTTGCGCTGGTTATCATGTGTAGACTTCCAGGGCCCTGCTCTGAGTTTCTGAAGAAATTTGTTGATTTTGCTGGTGACCTGCTGGTGTTTGTTGATAAAGCTCTGATTGTTGGGGATTTCAACAAGCATGTAGATGATACAAATTATGCACCAGGGACTGCATTCAGGGACCTGCTAAACTCTTTCAGAGTCACGCAAAATATTACTATTTATTAATATTACTAGTTACTGTTACTCAGCACACCCATAAATGGGATCTAGATATTCTGACAACAGCATGGATTTTTTGCCAGTACCCTTGATACTGTCAAACCAATCAAATTTAAAAAACTTGAAAAGAATAGTATGGCCTTATCGTATAACAGCACGACTTGCAACCTTGAGCGGAAATTGAGAAAATCAAATCTGGAGGTTTTTAGATTAGACACTATGTCCGATATAAAAAGGCTCTAAAAGCAGCAAGGGCTGCTTGCTACCTTAAGACAATGTGCCAGCAAACTTTATAGAAGTAAAGACTTAATAAACTTTTTCACAGAGAAAATCGAAACCATACGAAACATAATTGAAAATATGCGACCAGTAACTACCTGAAGATTCACTCTTGTTAAAAACTGTCCCTCAGAAACAGCTGGAATGCTTTACAGCTATAGGCCAGGATGATCTCAATAAACTTATCATTACTTCCAAACCAACAACATGCTTGTTAGACCCCATACTGACTAAACTATGATAGAGCTGTTAGCAGCAGCTGAGGTGTTTTTTCTCAATATTATTAACTCCTTTCTATCTCTACGTCATGTCCCGAGTCCCTTTAAGTTAGCAGTTATTAAGCCTCTCTTAAAGAAACCACAATTTGATTCAAAAGGTTATATCCAAGCAACTGTGTGCCTTCTTACACAGAAACAATATTTTGAAATGTTCCAGTCAGGATTCAGACCAGATCACAGAACAGAAACTGCACTGGTCAAATTACTAATGATTTACTTCTGGCAGTTGCATCTCATTATTAGTTTTGCTTGATCTTAGCACAACATTTGATACTATAAGTCAAGTCATGCTGTTAGATCAATTACAAAATTACATTGGCATTCAAGGTACACTTTTACTTGTTTGATAGTGTTTAAGTTATTTAGACTTCATTTATGGTTATAATTTAAAGCATTTGTGTAAATAAGATAAAAACTTCATGATCTGATGCTGGTGACAAAAGCGATAACATGAGTTACATGAGCCACATACAATTTTATATAAAAAAATGTACTGGCTATTTAAAATGAAAGGAAAATTGATGGGAGCATTATTTGATTTGTTACATTTTAAAAACATTTTTAAAAGAAATTTTAAGATGGTTATAAAATGATTTAAAAATGGTGATTTTCCAATTTGAATGTATTCAAAATAATTTTTATATACCCAAAACATGAAAACTTAAAATTGAAGACCTTTATGGAGTGGGGGTGATCCAGGTACTTTAGTCTAAGTGTAGATCATAGTTATAAATTATCTGTTCAGAAACACATTGTAATTTATGTATTCTAATGCGTTGGACTTTAAATGTGTTGTAAGGCAGCTGGCACCAGTTTGTCTGCAGGAACGCATCATAAAACACTAAAGTTTATCAGGTGTAGATACCCAGGGGGTGACTACAGGTTGACCCCTTTCCAATCTCTTTTCTTCCCCCCTCTGCATACCTTTCCTTAGGTTCTGATCACAGGACATTTACTGAGCATGTTATGTATAACTTGTGA
>JAZGTK010004869.1:0-18150 GCA_036877625.1 Ambastaia sidthimunki
GTCCACCACTGAATGCTGATTGGTCCACCACCGAACGCTGAATGGTCCACCACTGAATGCTGATTGGTCCACCCTACAGGAAATTGCAGTGGGCATCTCACTCTCAATAACAGGCAGGTCTCTTACTCCCGTTTCAACAGGGTCAGTGGAGCTGTCATCTAAGGAGAACGCTTGAGCTCCAGATAAAGAGGGTCCCATTATATGGGGTCATAAAAATGGAAAGGGTCGTAGAGTTAGCAGTCTGTCAGAATGAACTGCTAGTCAACGTCTATCCTGAAAACAGAAAGAAAGCATCCCACGGGAGAAAAGAAAAGCTGAGTCAAGCAAACGAAAACGTTCAACATATGTTTAGTTCAACATATTGCAACGGTTGAATACACAGAACATAAGTCTAAAAATAACCTCTGTATCCTCTAGAGATGAGACACGGTGGGTTTAAGGGGGGATGGGCTCAATCAGTTTTCGCAACACTTAATCTTGTTGTCACATACCCCAATCCAGTAAACAAATGCTTTTACAGAGTATGGTTTCGGGCAAGAGGCCCCAAAGGGCTTCACAGGAAGTGTCCCCATGCCCCATATTTCCACACCATTTCCTAAACAATCCGCCCTAACTGAAGCAGCGAAAACAACAGCTACCCATATCTCTGTCAGACTGAATCTCCTTCGCATCACCAGACCTGTTAAATAATGGAGACATCTGCAGCAGCCTGTCTGCCAGTCTCTTGCAAATAAGATCTCAAGAAACACTAGGGGGCCTGGCTGATCGTTTGGGGTGTTAAAGACGTGCTAATCGCCTAATGGAAAAAATGGCAGCTGTACCAGTCGCTCACTAACAGATACAGTATTAGCACAGAGCTCTGTTTGGAAGTTAGCCCAACAGCTACCAAAAAAGGCCAACAAATGATCCTATAATTCCAAAAGCTTTTAAAAAGATTTAAAAAGATTATGTAGCAATATATGATGCTTAAGATTTGACTTCACTGGAGGTTGGTAGCAAATCATTTAGAGGTGAGTGAACCTAAAAGGTTCCCTTAATGCATGAAAATATTCCTGTAACTGGCGATTTCCATCTACTACATTTCATAATCCTGCCCTTCACACACTTAGATTTTGCTGCTTGTTTAGTATATATATATATATATATTTACAGTGTATATATATATATATATATATGTATGTATGTATATGTATGTAGGTATGTATGTGTATAGTATTGGATAATATATGGCAGTCTGATACATGGCATTTGTGCAAGCGTCCTGATTTTGAATCCAGCTCAGTGCTTTTCATTTTCATTGCATTAGGCAGAACAAAATGAATTCAAGTATATTCAACAAGACTAGAACAAATCTATTCAAACTAATTATTTTTGCTTGAAAGGGCTTAATTTAATTGCATAAAAACTTTTCCACAATTTAATTAAGTTTATTGAACATTTTTGAGTGCCTCTTTAGATAGCACACCAGAACAGTTTGTAGCACTACAGTTATAGGGCAAACCAATAAATGAGAACAAAAAAATACGAGAGGAAAAGTCAGTACAGAAAATACTACAACAAACCTCAACCGTTCTGTTTAAAACAAGTATGAAATGTTCATAATAAGTATGAAATGTAAAATAAGTATATCTGTGACAAATGCAGCCTTCTAAGAAAATTGTCATTACGCTCTAAAGTCGATAACAGATGGTTAAATATTTTATGAGGCGCCAAGCGCAGATAATTGGTTAGCTTAAAGAACACTTTATCACTCCTCGTTGTGGAGCGTTTAACCTTTGCCTCAGAGCAAGCTGCTAATCATTAAAGGGGACGACTTTGACTGGGATCAATCACCCGTGTTTCAGATTCAATTCCAAATTTCACACTTATCCCTACAAAGAAATTTCACTTGTGTTACAGGGACGAAAGGACAAAGCAGAACAGAGGAACCGAGATAAAGAGCAAGAGAGAGAGAGAAGTAGGTTATGCAAAACAACTGACACGTGACGCCTATCAAAATTTAGTTATTACCTGTCCAAAAAGCCTAGAACATTTTAAAATCTCTTTGGAGGGATACTATAGATTTCACTACTTTGTAATGATACCATAGAAGAACCATTTTTGGTTCTTCAAGGAACCTTTCAGTCAAAGGTTCTTTCAAAAAAGCTTTTCTTTTTCACCTCTTTATAGTCTGTAGGACCTTTCACTTCAAAACACCTTTTGCACTACAGAAAGGTTTTGTGGATGTTAAAAGTTCTTTTTGGAACTACTATGGCAAGACAAAGAACCTTTGAGAAACCTTTTTGAAATTGTGGCTTAAACAATGTGGGTTAAATACTGATTCCTAAATGAACCTTTGTCCACCACACTCTGAGGCACTGATATTGAAAATGGTTCCCCAAGGTTAATACTTAAAGAGACAGAAACAGCTGGGAAACAAAGTCAGCTGTATTACACTGCCTGATACAACAGACATAACGCTGGAGAGAACGGCCCACGATTACAAAGTTACCTGTCAAGAGACTAACTGTGTGTGTCTTTAAATTTGAATTTCAACAATAAAAAGCATTTTGAAACTTAACTATTTAACAATTGGAAACATTTAATGTGTAATGTACAGTTGTTTATATTTAATGTACAGGTGCACAATTTTGGACCAATGTTATGCCAAGTGACTGACAAAATATCCTGCCACAAAAATTCTAATGTAAATAGTTTTCTGTTGCATGTATTGGGTTACAGTGTAAGACAAATCCCTGTTGTTTCATTTAAAACGTGAAGTAAAGTCTGCCAATTAAACCTGTAGCTCTGATGGTGTGAGAGCATCCTTATTATTTACATTTATTCATTTGGCAGACGCTTTTATTCAAAGTGACTTACAGTGAATTAAAAAAAATATATATATATACATTTTTATCTGTACTTGTGTTCCCTGGGATCGAACCCATAATCTTTGCGCTGCTAACGCAATGCTTTACCAATTGAGCTACAGGAACACTTAAACCAGATCCTGAAAACAGAACTGACTTATTTTACTGAAAGTGTTTATTATTCAACATCTTCCACTGGTCAGCCAAACAGATAGTTTTACTCAAACTTGTGCAATTGGTTTACCAATGTTAATGTGTGGGACTGAGACGCTCTAACTACCAGAGTAAAGTTTTAATAGCACTACAGAGCCATAGTGTTTATTTTTAACTGAAATTAACCTACACATGGATTTATATGTATTTACACTTATGTACTGAAATGTTTCATCTTCAAAAATGTTAAGTAGTCATTTGAATACCTGGCAAGCCTAAATGATTTTTGTTAATTTTTGTTAATTAGGTATGGGTGGCATTTTATCTTAAATATGATATTGGTGATTCATAAAATAACCAATTTTATGGATTCATAAAATAACCAACTATACCTTTAAGTAGAAAACAGTGCATGTGTATCACCTGCAGCATAAAATATGCAGAAAGCATGTTTCTCAAAAGTACTGTAGATAGAATAATGACATATATCCCAAACACCATGATAGACATTTACACCAGCAACATTTAGGAACCATCTATGAAGCCCCTTCCCAGGATCCTACATCCCAATCCCCTGTAAAGGGCCTGTATAATACACCTCACTTCTCTTCAAAGCAACATTCAGGGGTGTTTGAAACAAATAAGATCAAATATTATGATTGTAGGGCATTACAGCTGATCCATTTGGAACAGCATGAAGAGAAACAGAGAGTCCATTAAGAAAGACAGTGAGCTCCATTAGTTCCAAGTGGAGCTATCCTGAAGATCATATCCTACTGTGCAGCTCTCACCCTCGCTCGCCCCCCAAATCACTTTACAGCTGTGTGACAAACGCTGTGTGTTTGTGTGCAGGAGAGCAAGAGCACTTAGACCACTTAACGTTACTTCTGTTAACATAGCTTTAGCGTATCCCTGGCAGTACTGCTGGTACTTCCGATAGCTCCATTAAAACTTGTCAAAACAGAGAAACTGATCCATGTGGTAGCCCAACTCAACCTTGAAACATTAACCAGTGGATCTGAGGTAACAGTCCAGTATCTCTGGAGAACGGGAATCTCTAGGGAATATTGACCCAGCAGGACCCAACCAAGCAAATAAATGGTCTTCTCGTAGTTGTCTCAGCAAATAAATAATAAATAAAGCTGGCATAAGTGAAAGCATTATATTACAGTTAACTGGTGGAAAGGTTATGACATTATACACAGTACATGAGAAGCCCCCCGCCCCAGACCAGGGGTCTAAAGCCCTGTCATCAATTATTCCTTATATATAATAATTTGTTTTATATTTGTTTTGTAACATTACATTTTGTTATAGCATAAAAATGGGTATGTAGAATTATTAAGTATTAAGATTAGTATTAAGTATTAAGAAGTACTGAGTATTAAGAATTAAAAATCCAATGGTATTGGTATTGTAACAGTGGTTGGTTTTGTATCAAGCAGATGAAAGTAGCGTCTGTTCAGAGACACATGCAGACAGTCAGTAATGTATCAGAAGTGTTTGTGACAGGGTCTTACAGCACCTGCCCCACTCTGCTTTTATTAACCTTTACAGAAACACACCTAAGGTCACACAATGCAGAGAAAAAGCACAAAAGCGAAACAGAGAACCAAACACAGACGCATTAAGCACAATAAACACGGAATTGCTCTTCTGACACATACGGAAAATGGGAAAATGTTAATACCAGCTAAATTCAGAGTTTTGTATTTTTGAGTGGCGCTGCCTTCATTTATTTAGGGTGACAAAGAGCAAAAGATGTAATAGATTTAATCTCACTTTATCTGGCTGTCCTTTTCATATTACACCCTTCCTATCTCTCTTTTCAAACAATGTCCAAACTACTGCTCATTGGCTATGAGAGTGTTGTTGTGTTACATAAATTGGTCTGACACTTTGTTTTTTCTCCTACTTGCAAGGCCAGGACTATGTGCAAGCACAATATATATCATTGTTAATCGAAAGTGATCAGTATTCACATCTGTTCACTGAAAATCTACAGGCACAATATGTCATTTTCACCACTAGAGGTCGCGTTTTCAAAACAATTATAAAGACGAAGTTTGACGCTATGAAGGAGATTGTAACAGGAGATTGTGTTGTCATGGTTTCAACGGCAGTACAAGCGGAAACCTGGAATAATGTGTCATAACGTAACGCTTCTTAGCAAAAAACCTGAATAAATGTTGCATCTCTCTTTTATACCCGTATGTACGGGGTGGAGATTGGCATGGAAATCCCACTGGCCAATATTCTATTGGCCCTTCATAAGGTCAGAAAATAACCCCAGTGTTACATCATCAACACGTCTTGTTCCCTCCATCAGGAAACAGAAGTTAACCGAGACGTTTCTTCTCTTTTCCTCCACACACACAGGGACACAGTAAGCCAGAGTAATCATGACCCACAAAGCCCTTCTCTCAGGTCCAACGTTTTGAATGAATGAAGGCAAATTCATATGCACGTTGGCAGAGGGTGGAAATAATGTGTCCCTTCATGAAGACATATTTTTGCTTTGTACTGGAGGTGAAAGCAGAACCTAATAACGGCGTCTGACATGATTTCTGTCGGCTTCTCTGTTTCAGTCACTCTTTCACAGTCAGTTCAAAACAGATTATCACTGTCTGCGGGGAATCAAGACGAAAACAAACCACAGGAAGAATTTATACAATAAACCCACTGAGTGTCACACCGTGTGAAGGTCCTTGTGAGCTTAGAGGAAGATTACAGCTGAAGATGGTTTTATTGTCTTCGCTGTTGCTCTGTCAATATTTCTGTGAGGAATGTTTATAAAAGCACAAATGTGTCTAGATATCTTCATAATAACTGACCAGCTGTCTGAGTTGGGTCCTGCGGTCATTTGACATGAAAGACATATTGTTTGTAAGTGATAATGTTCAGTCATCCGCTCGTTGTGACTGAATAAAACCCTGGATGTGGAGCGGCAGTTATAGACGGTTCTGTAAGTATGTTTAAGACAACTTGAAGCCATCCATTTATAAGACAACTTCAGACTTAGTGTTTAAAATGACCTGCACACAAAAACAACACTGTATACGTTCAGTATACACGTACCAAACCAAAAGCCACGTACCAAAAATGTTCACTACAAAACACGTACAATTACGATCCTTAAAACCAATTAAATGTTAATAAAGAAACTTGACAAAAAAGACCTGCACACAGGATTGTGGGATACTTTATGCTGCCTTCAAAAGACAACCAGATGAAGACATATCAAGTACATTATACAAGTATTATATTATACAAACATTAAACATATCTTGACATCTTGCTTTTCTACCTTTGTATAATTCTTTTAGGTTTTAACAACAGCCATGTTGTTTTCAGTAAATAATGACTTGCACATTAGTTGCTATTTTATGGCTTCTTTATTGAAATCTACATTGATTTATCCAGCTGGTCTGGACTGAGTAAACGATGATAGAATTTTAATTTTTACATACTCTCTTTAAGCAGGTATATAAACACACAATCTATATAAGCCTGCATTAGATGAGCTAACTGTTCCTCTGTGGTCTATAATGAAAGTATTTGGGAGAGAACGTGGCTGGTTCTCGCTCCTCTTGCCCAATGGCACTGAAGTCTGGGTTATCAATCCTGCTTTGTGTGCTAATGATGGTTCTGTGTAGAGCAGCCATTGCACAGGCAATGAGAGGCAGCAGGTATGAAAAGAGAAGAATCTACTGCTGGCAGGCAGCATGATGCAGGAAGAAGATGTGACCGGAATCAACAAACAGTAGCTGTCTGCGCACACACACACACACGCATACACACACGCACACACGCTGCTGCACACAGTCAGTGTTGCACTGCAGGTAACACACAAGCGTATATAAATACACCCACACACTGTGTCCCCAGGCATGGGTTTGTTGGGTGAACCTCAGAGGTTTGCACATGCACACACACACACACACAGATATGCATCACATGAATCGGACGGCTGACTCATCTTTCTGCCACAATTCTGGACAGAGGTAACGTTTGATGCAGTGGTTCCCACCCTCCAGACCTGAGGTATGCAGGTAAGAAAAGTACCCATTTAGGTACCAAAGGTTTTGATTTTACATTTTGATTTAAGATTAATATTTTCTTACAGTGCATTGCCCACAGGTAATGAGAATGAAAGAGTGGCTGATGGCCAGCCGGAATCATGGACTGTTTGTTGGGCTAATATCTCTCTACGCTGGTTTAATTAAAGCCAACATCTTATTTAATGTGTGGGTTGTAATGCTGCTGTGGTAAAAAAAGACCAGCATGATTTTCTCTGTAATGCAATCCGGCAGAAAAACCAAAGCCATCTCCTGCGGAGAGAAAGGCAGCACTCATACCCGCGGTTCCCGTTATTAACAGAGAAGACTTAACAGGTGGCACACGGCGCTGTTAGTGGGCCAGACAGGGATGTGAGAGTGAGAGCTTGTTTGATTAGGAGTTGGTCTGTGTTATTTTGAAAGCCCAGTGGGTTCCTCTGTGAGATGTGATGGAACAGCCTCTTCAGGTATATGTAGCTCTGTCACAGTCATTTTGGGTTTCTGCCCTCTCTGAGACGTGATTGCTTTCATGTACAACCACATATTAAGTTGTTTTATCATTTCCCACAAGGCAGCATCTCATTCCAATTAAAGTCAACTTTAAATATTTTTTATATATAAAAATTTATATATATAAAGCTAACTAAAGTTTGTGGTAAACTAACCACAAACTTTAATGTCTAAATCTTTATCAAATCACTCAAATATTAAGTGACATGTATAAAGTAACACTAAACACACTCAAACTTACCCGTGTCACTGCATTTGATACAAAATATGTTTTGTGTCAAAGGTAAAATATATGAAATGTGAAAAACATCAATTGTAATCTTTTTGTTTTTGTGGTAAAATATGAGCTGTGTTTATTATAGCACAACATAACTAATATAATATTTATAACATTTCTAGCAAATTATATGCATAATGTACGTATAATAATTAAACTCATTAGGCCAAATATATACAGTGCCCTCCACACGCATTGGGACAGTAAAGAGAAATTGCTGTTTTTTGTGGGGTCAAGAAATCGTTTATGATTAAAAGATAAATCTTGGCTCATGTGTGTTATCACAAAACTCAGCAAACAGCTGATCTCTTAGACAAACAATTGTGAGCCAATTGCCCCAATACTTACAAAACACAAGGGATGAAACAAAACATTTTATTGAAACAGTCACATAACAAAATGTAACATTCAGTACTTTTGTCTATTATTCATCTTTTAATTAGAAAAGTCTTCTTGACTTCACAGCAAACAAAGCTGATTTTTCTTAACTATCTCAGTACCTCACAAGTAAAACAGAGAGAATATCTAAAAGGCTGTTACAGGTAAATTGGGGCTCAGGTGTCGTTGACAATCACCAACAGTGTATCAATCTTTATTCTTACAAATGAAAGCAGTGAAGACATGAATGATCCAAAACATATTTGTGTAAATGAACGAATAAATAAACGAGGGTAAGTAAATATCTTACTCTATTCATCATGCAGTAAAAGACATCCAATTTCTGGATGTAGAATAAAATAAAAAAACGAAAGAAAGTTATTCTTAGCTGAAGAACATAATCCTAATGTAAAACGCTTTTAATCAAAGATCACTTAATCTTCAATGTCTCATGGCGCTTGTAACCCTCTAATGTGTGTGTGTGTGTGTGTGTGGTGTGTGTGTGTCCTAGAGAGTAAACTCTAAAAAAGAAAGACCTCGGGGCTGAATGAAACACTCAGACACCAGATCAAAGTTTTCAGCTGTATTAAGTTTTATTGAGATATGATTGTAAAACTTTAGAGGGAGAGTCTGAGCTGAAGACCCTGAAGGCTTGTGCTGATAAGGTGTTTCCTGTGCATTAGGACTAATTAAAGAGTTAAATGTGTTGCGGTCTCAGCCTCATTCTGCCCCTCCAGAGGATATTCTGTCTAGTGAGAGTGATTGTAGAGATACATTTATGTTGCCCTGAGGTGAGAGTTAGACTGACGTTCAGTCAGGCACAACCGTTCATTCTTATAGGGGCAGCATGTCAATTTTTAGTGCTGGGGTATATGCTATTCTTTGGCTTGTAAATATCAAGTTTATAGTCCAGGCATGTGTTGTTGATGTGCTTTGGGGATCCTTTGTAATTCTGTAATGTTAAAAAATGCTCTTTAAAATGTATGTTTAAATATGCATAAAAATGATCAGATGTAAGATTTTCATCCGGCAGATATAAAAAATAATGTTTTGCACAGACAGGTGTGGGCTCTTTTGGTTTGTGCCAGAAATGAACCATCTAGACATCACTTATATCATAGCAACCACAGAAAAAAAGCCCTGGCAACCACCCACACTGTGGCGGCAAATGTTGCACCACTCACATTTTTGTTGATAATATAAAATGAATTATTTTATAATGTAGAAATCAAATATTCAAAGCTACTTTGCATCAACATGGATGAAAGGACCACTGAAAAAGATGATTTGCTCATATTGGCATATTGGTGATTTTGAATCACTCCATTTGATCAGTTCATTTCAAAACTGAAAATTAAACCCTCTTATTTGCTACCTACAACCTTAACCATCAGGCTACAACAAATTACTCCAGAAACTTCACTCTTCACCTTCTCCACTGACACTCCAATCTCACCAGAGCATCTGGGCAGCTTTGTTTGTTCTGGTCACTGGGTTTAGCAGCAGATGTACACACAAAAAGTGCCAAGTGTGTCACAAAGCTTGAGGAGAGAGTGGGGTTGAGACCTGGTACTTAAAAGTTCTTCTTCATTCTTTGCTTAGAGGAAACAACAGAACAACAGAATACTGTTTCCTGACATTGTCATCCTTTCTGGCACTTAAGAAATGTGGCTAAGTTTGCTGGCTAGCTATCATTATTTTTTAGCTAGACTCTAAACACACATGAATGAAAACTACCTTTTAATCTCTTTCTCACAACTTCTAGTAGGTCTGACACTACAGACTGTAGAACAGATTATGCTGTGTAATGTACAAAAGACATAAGCACAGGGCTAAATTTGTCTAAATCTAAGTGAGATATTTTCAAGTTGATAAGCATGCATCTCTCATCACTAAAATGTGATCTGGGAATAAGATTAATTATTCAATTGTTCACTTTACTCTTTAACCAGAATCAAAACCAACAGAATTGGATCTGAAATTTGAGATTTTCTGGAGGATGGGTTTAGAAAGGAAAGAAATAAAAGCAAAGTAAAGGTAAAAGCCTTCCACTTCATTCAGAAAATATTTGAACAATCAGCAACTTTGCCGTCCCTCTTGCACTTTCATTCCACACTGTGTCTTTGTTCACACTTCCTGTTCTTGAGACACGGTTCAGGCTCTGAGTGTTCCTGAAAAAGGCCATTCATTCTCTACAAACCAACACTGCCCACTTCAAACCTGGCACAGAGAAAAAGAGCGGGAAGAAAGAAAGACAGACAGAGAGAGAGAGAGAGAGAGAGAGAGAGAGATGTCTGTGTGTGTCACATTCCAAGTTTTGACATTTTTTCTCTGGTCTTCAAAATTATAATGACTATTAATATGTCAAAAAAAATCTTAATCAGTGTCTTGTTTTCTACTAACAATAAATCTAACCATCACTGAGGTTATTTATCCATCCATCCATCCGTCCATCCATCTATCTATATTTTAAAACAAGAAAAAATTATTTGCCAACAAGGGACACACACACACACACACACACACACACACATACACATATATATATATATATTATAGTTAAGCAGCTGTATATACACACACACACACACACACAGTATACTAAAGTATGTAGTATAATGTATTCTCGGGCACAGGAGAGCTGCAGACAGGGCAGAAGGCATCCAGAGGAAATCGTTCTTCTCTGTTCCTGTAGTCTGTGCTGTGCCAGGCTAGCAGTGAGTAGCCATCAACCTCAGAGGTCAAATCAGAGCAGCTTCAAACCAACGTGAGAAAGTCACCAGGTGCCTAATGTAGCTTTTCTCTAGACCTGCTCGCAAACTTCCCTTTATTGTGTGTTTGTAACACACACACAACATACACAGACTGATATTTCTCCCTTATTCCCCAGTCACTGCTCTCCATATGGATGAAATCACATGTGTTTTGAAGTTAAGCTGATGTTGCCACTGTTCCCTGAAGCTGTGCCCACAGTCAGATGCTATCAGCTTGTGTGTGTGTGTGTGTGTGTTTTGGAAATAAACCGATTCAAAGATGAGGCTTGGCTGCAAGAAAGCACAGACTGGGTGTTCTCGTCACTAATAAAGTTGTTCTATTATGTAGATGTATGTGAGGGCTGTATAATGTAATGTTCTCTTCTGTTTATTAATTATAACTGTCTGTTTGTCCTTATGAGGCAATGAGTGCAGAAAATAGTGTTTGATGTGATAGTGTGTATGCAGTAGAATCCATACTGAGATAAATTGCAAGTGCTGGCAATGCGACACCTACTCTGTGTGTGTGTGTGTGTGTGTGCGTGTGTGTGCGTTACGCCAGCTTTGCAGTAGAGTCTCGGTACTGAAAGGTAATTAGTCCCGTATGAGTGTGTGTGAATCAGTTTATCTCGTTAATCTGCCATGAGAGTAATTAAAGGCACAGTAACACCTGGACCAGGCAAACATACCTTTAATCGTCCGTACTGTCATCTCTATTCCACACACACACACACACACACACACAGAGAGTCATGAGCTCAACTTTGTGCATCTGTTATAAGCATTGCAGAGATGCAGCTATGCCACCCTAGTGTGTGTGTGTGTGTGTGTGTCTGACAATGTCTTGCACACCCACTGCAGGAGATAATGCAGTACGTCAAAAATCTGCTGTTTCCAAATTGTGTGTGTGTGTGTGTATTTAAAGGAACACTTGCTGTGACAAAGCGACCAAGAGTCATATTTTTTTAGTGAGAGTTGATGATGCGCTGAAGTTAAGTGGAGTTAATTATGCAAATGAAGAGTAATGCGACGTGGCGACCACCAATGGGAGTGCAGAGATCGATCCGGCACCTGACGCAATCTAAAATGCCGTCATGTAGTAACATCTACTTGCAACCAATTTCAAAAAGACTCAAAAAACATAAACTGTGATTGGTCACTTATATGTCAGTCAGACGGTCTCTTCCTGACTCTGTGGGCGGTTCTTGGCCAGAATTAGCTGCATTGTGAACCACAACTATTTTTAATCAAAGGTCTGGCCATTCAAGACCTCAGTGCCCACATTATCTTAGAAGACATTTGTGGCTTCATTGGAGAATCAAAAGGCCAGAGACACAGGTCAGATCACTGCAAGGGCACGACACATAATGTTAACCCCATTCTCTGCATTTATCATGCTAATGGAGAGAGAAATGTGGTGATGACCTACTCAGTTTGACTCTCTGAGGATGTGTCCTATCACTCCAGCCCTTCAAGAGCTCATTGACTAGTCAGAATGAATTAAATCTCTCTATCTCTTCAGCTGTACCTCTATATGAAATTGCCAAGCTCTGCTCTTCTTTCATCTGTCTTTACAGAAACCTCACAGGTCCTCCATCACTTCTTCTCTATGTTTTTTGCATTGCTTTATTCTCTCAGTGTGAGCCTGCTGTTCTCTTTTGATAGCCCTCTCTCTCTCTTTCTCTCTCTCTCTCTCTCACTTTGTTCGCTCTGTGTAGATACTGTGAGGGCAATTCTTTGTGAAGTGTTGTGTATTTGCACACACTATCTGCGTTATTTTAGATTCTGATGGTTTGCTTAACCACTGTTATCCAGACACTCAAATCAGCTTATCTGACATGTTATTCACATGAGTATTAAGTTGAATCTACATTAAAGCAACTGAGAAAGTCCTCTGAGCTCTAAAAGAGCACAAATAAATCGTGCTAAACACGTAAATTGACAATATTTTCTTTTGTCCCTTATTAAATAATAGGAATCATAAAATTGCATCTTGTTTTTCTGTAGCATTTAAAGAAAGTGTTTAGTACTTCTTTGGCTAGTATTTGACACAACAGATATTAAAAATCTTCAAAAATCTGGTTGTTGCTTCTTGAGCACCTATAACTGCTTTGCATCTATATGTAAATCTTGTGTAAACCAAACAAACAATATGAAACGTGTGTAACTTCAGTTGTTACCATTATGCTAAAAAATTTGTTATGCTCCATCTGAAAAGCAGTTTAAAATGCATAAATGCATATTCCTTTATTAAATAAAATGCTTAAAGATTCTGTATGGGGTATGTAAACTGATCAGCTTTAAATACTTCAAGGAAAAAAGCAACAGAAACTTTGTAATAATCAATTTGTTCTTAATGCCATTTCAAGCTGTGTCAACAGAGGTTGTTGCTTAATTTCACTTAGTCTGAGACGCATGTGATGCAGGCAGTGCTGAGAGTCATTAATCCTCATTCATTTTAAAGCTTTTGACTGCAGTTATTCAAGCCAGTTTAGCAAAGCTGCGCCAGGAAGCTTAAGGCAAACTCCTGGGTCTCTTCTCATCCCAAACAGCTGCTTTTCAAACACCTCCGGAATAAAAGCAGCCTCATATGGAACAAAAAGCGAATGTGTTTCGCGCTGCCCGACTTTGGCACCTCATTCTCTAACAGTGATTGTAATTTACTGGATGCAAACTGGCAGCATTCCAGAGAGCAAGTCTACAGACACTCACACAGCAACCAAATTAAACTGCCCAAAGGGGAAAGAAAGAGAAACAGCAAATTGTTTAAAGAAAAACGCAGTAAATGTTGTGAAACGCTAAACAGGTCCAATTCAACACAAAAACCAGCAATTACATACTTACATTAAAGGTAAAATGTGTCTATGTTTCTAAAGAACACATATAACTACAAAAATATAACTGCTTTTAAATATAACTGTTTCCTGAACGATCGCTTCCCCTTCCGATCTCCTATTGGTCAGTCAAACAGATAGTCCCGCCCCAAACAAGCACCAATAATTGAGCAGCTGTTGCTGTGTCCAAACCTTTTACCACTAAAGATCCAACAGTTCCCACATCAGTCTGACAGCATGAATCACATCTCAAGACACATTTTGTTGTTTGTGCGGGAATGTGTGTGAGTGACAGTGAAAGCATTTTAAACTGCACTTGTGGAGGATGTCAGGATGTTGAAATGATGATGAAAAATTGACATTAAGCTCAAGAAACTGTGTGTTCAAGTTTGAAAATGACCCACAGAACACACTGAACAGCTTGGACAGGAGAAAGTACGTTCACATAAAAATAAAACAATTATAGTACAACAAAAAAGAAATACTGAAATATCACATTTTGTTGTTTGAAATATTTAGTGCATACATGTTGGGCCGTGGTGCTTGTGTGAGTAAGACAGGTTTGAGTCCTACTTATGTAAATTCCTAGTTCTGTTCAGCCATTCCTGTCCTGTTCTGTCCAGTCCTGTTTAGTTTTTTGCTCTTTCTGTATCCCTACCAATAACAGTGGCAAAAATTCCAAATATTTTAAAGAAATAGATGGAAAAATATAACTTACTATAGCTGGTCATTATTAATGCTGAGAGGTCAAGTTAGCCAAACAGTCTTAGCAGAAATGCAGTTGCAGAATTGCAGAAATAACACTACTAGATAAATCTACAGCTACAACAGCTACCTATGTTACAGGTAACATTTAAACACACACACATATACAGAATTATATTATTTTAATATATTACAGCATTAAATGAAATTGCCTTAAAAGCCAAAGAGGCTGAGAGAGAGAGAGAGAGAGAGGAGAGAGGGGAGAGAGACCTAGAGTGAGAGTTAGAGGCTGTATAATGGCATAGCAGACAGTCTTTGTTGCACAGGTGTGACAAACACCAACATATCCATAGTGTCAGGCAAATCAGATTTGCTTAAAGAGCATTCCTACCTGCAGGCCACACACTGATCACACACAATCACCTCCTCCCCCTCCCTCACCTCCACACTCCACAGAGAGTCTATTGATTTCTTTGGAAGTCGGCGGTGACCCCCAGACCAGCCACCTGCTTCAGGCTCAAATCACTTTGTGGTTTCTATTATTGCTCTCAGCGGCCTACAGTCCGTGCCAGCAGTTCTGCACCCACTCAGTATTCGGAAGGAATGGGAAGGAACGGAAGTTTCCAGATTACAAATCAAATGACAAACTCTGTCTTGGTGACTTTAATTTAATAAGAAAGATTAAAAATTATTTTAGGTAAAAAACAGCATCCATAAATTATTTTATACCTGGTAATTTTCGCTTAGAATTAAAAACTGCAAAAGTTGTTTAGCACTGGATTAAACATAAGATTTTTATAAATCTCCTGGTTCCTGAAGTAAATACTTCAGCAATATTTTATTTCGCATCAGATCTGCTGTCAAACCAAACTAGTAAAACTAATTATTAAGAGTAAAGTTCACACCTATATTAATATAACTAATTGTGATCAAATGTGATTTCCATCTTTAAAATTGGGTGTGCGATATTTTATCACGCAGATTAAACATATATATGATCAGAACATGCAAATGTATGTACACAAATCCATCTATATTACACTGATGCATTTGGCAAATAAAATTGGCTTTAATATAAAGGGATCCATAAATATATAAATCACATATATTTATATAAATATATATAAAAATATGTTGATTAGTACATACATAGTCTGGGAATGAAACCCATGACAGTGGCGGTTATGGTGTCGTATTCCACCACTAACAAAAACGAATAACTAACTAAATAAAAACATGATAAACTACTCTGGAGTTTATAAGGTGCTGTACAGATAACCAGCAGTGAAACCAGCCGTGGGTCAACAGTAGATCACTGACTTAACCAATAAGCACTTAAACATTGTGCCATATTGAAGCAATGGACCCTGAACTGTTTCCATCACCCGGTAAATTATAAAGCTTATATGAGGATCTGGGGCAATAGGGTCAAATAATTCAATGCCTCATTCGCGGTGGGCTTGACTAGTAACTCAGCTGAATCTAATGTGTCAGTCGATGCATTTTTCACTTCATTTATCTCCCTCTCTCTCTCTCTTTCTCTTTCTTTCTCCATCTATCCGCATTGTCTCTGTATCTTACACATGGACACTGTGAAACCTGTGCTGTGATTGGCTCTTACGACTGTATAATGGAAATAGTGATATTTACTGCTCTCTTGAAATAAAAGTGTGATGTGTTGTGTAGATTTACTAATAATGAACAATTCATACGTCATTCAAAATCTTCAAGGTTATGACATCACATTTACATATTACTGTTTTCAGAAACCCAGATGAATGAACTGCACCTGTATGTGGATGTTAGTCATTAAGTCATTTACATATAGAAGTCTTAAAGGTACAGTACAGTAACACAACAGCTTGCTTAAAGTCCCTTAACACCTGTAATGCAAACTGGGCCCCCCCTGGACCCCTCTGCACATACAGCAGGATATGATTACTAAGTTCCACTGTTTGTGAATGTTATACACTCCTTCACAACAGGCAAAGTTATGAATAAAGAAATCTTTGGGCCTTGAGGCGAGACCGTTTTTAAATAATGCATATATAAAAATTATTAAATATTTCTGCAAGCTGTGGTTTGCTGAGGTGTGGAAACGGCTGAAACAAGACAGGAAGGGCAGAGTCCATGTGAAGGGTAAAGACCCCCGCCGTACATTCCCCTTGTGAAGGGTACATCTGTCCGCCAAATTACCCACCCCTGCCCACCCTGGGCATCCGTGCCAGGGAAAATCACTCTGCCTGCGCACGCAACAATTACAGCTGCGTTCTAATGCTTTTCCTTTCACAGAAACATATTGGTGCAGACAGACGTCAACATAGCAGAATGTGGGTTATCTCCACGGTTCACCATGCTAACATGATTCTGCATCCAACCCTCCCTCACAAGCTATTCTACTCCATTTCTCATCAACACACACGCACACACACACACACACACACACAGTTTCTAAAACTGATCACTACCTCCGTGGGCTGCCGTTTCTGTTCATCATGCAATAAAGGGAGGAAATATTCTCTCTCTCTCTCTCTCTCTCTTTCTCTCTCTCTCTGTCTCTCTCTCTATTCCCCCAAATCATTTCACTCCAATTTAATCCTGATGGCCTTTGGAATTGCCCTGTTCCATTAAACCCACTTTGTGCCACTTTGCTATCAGCAGTGTGTGATTGCGGCTGTCATTAAACTTGGGAGGGGCTTAGCTAAATCTGCCGGGGCTCACCCAAGTGTCCTGCTGTCAAGTATCAGTGTGTGCAATCTTAGTCATCTTCGTGTGAGGGCATCTCATTTAAAGACAGGATTATTAAGACCGCACCTTCTCATCAGACCCTATCAATACAGAGAGGCCCATCTTACACGCTTCTTATCTGCCAGAGGCTAATGTCATTAACACAAAGAGCTAATTGAAGACTTCCTATCTTAACATTGTTACACACACGCACACGCACACACACACACACACGCACACACACACACACACACACACACATAGGGTGGATAGGGAGTGTCTTTGTTTTTTACTCATGGGAGGTCAGAGAGAGGAAAAGATTGAGGACACCGTGTCCAAAATTGACACTTCAAAAAGCATCAAATGAATTTGAGCAGCAATCAGCTTTGATGAGTAAATAAACCCAGTTGGTCAGTAAGTGAACTACAGCAGTAAACCATAACCTAAAAAACACAATAAGTGAGCCATTTGCTAAAGACAACATCAGTGACTGGTGCTCCTCAAGAATCTTATAACCAATTTTTACTCTAATTGAATTTTTTCATCAGAGAGTGGGTCTGTAGTGGTACATCTGTGAAAAAAATGTGTTTTTGTTACAAGTACAGTTTCACCTGACTGACTCAACTCTTAAATTGGACCTCGCACCCACACACAGAGCGAGCGAGAGAGCGAGGGGGGTGGGGGGGTTGGCTGGACATGCTACCTGAGGTCTGGAGTAAAAGAACTCAAATACAGCACTAGCGAGAGCGCAGTCAAGTGTGAACGCTCACAATGGAACAAATGATATGAGGGTTCAGCGGTTTAGAGAAAAGGAGAGAAGGGCAGATCTGAAATCAACAGGAACAGAGAAATGACTCTCCAGGTGACAAAAGGAGCATGTAACCGACCAAACATAAACCAAATTAT
>JAZGTK010004870.1:0-19351 GCA_036877625.1 Ambastaia sidthimunki
ATATTTGTTATCTTAACTAACAATGATTATATTAACAATTGCCTTTTTTAATTGCGATTGCAATAAATCAGTTGCAATCAGTTACATTTTGCATTATTTTTGTATCAATGCAGACCTGCGACGCATCCGTCGGGTGTTGTTGGGAAAACGGGTTACCGGGTTCATTTTGCATTGTTGATATTTTCAGGAAACTGTTCATTATGGGTTGTTAAGATGTTTTGAGCTCAAAACAGCCACTCACACTAAACACACAAACACACACACGCGGTTCGTTCTTCATCGGCTAACCTCAAGTTCTCAACATGCTGTTTTTGTGCAGCCTTGTTTTCTTCTTAGGAAGTGGAGGGCTGGGTTCAAAAAGCAAATATAATTATGCATTCTTCAAACACGGTTATTACAAACGTGACCCGTGACCTGCTTGATGAAAAGAAGAAATCGAAATGCAGATGAAAGAATTTTACATCTGTTCCCAAATAAACCACTTACATCCATCAACTGAATAACATCATTCAGTTAATAGTGGCTGATGGAGTTGGACGTGTGCGTATGCTGAATTCTTAATAGCGTGACACCTGTTTAATACACACATCGCTATGGAAACCCCTTGTTTCGTCTCCCCTAATAGAATTAACAACCCTGCCATAACATGTTAATTGCCTAGTAACCTAATCATTTACAATTATCTAATTGCTCTCAGACTCTCGCTCACTTTTTTCTCAACTTGTTTTTTTACTTCTATTTTGTATTTGAGATGTTAAATCATTTATCATTCCTGCTAAAAAGACCAGCATGCATTTTTAAACTGGTTGAGGCTGCTTTATGCTGGTTAATTCTTTGTATACAGTGTTTTTATTGTATATCATGCATCATGGATCATGGGCAATGAGACCAAAACTATAATTAGCTATGGAGCACAGAACAGGTCAGATATATCTGATTCTGTAGCAGATGGTGCTGTTGTGCTGTCTGGGTCCTTACAAACTTTCAGTGCCGGAATCTGGACCGTTTCCTGTGCTTAATGAGGCTGCTGTAGCACTCCCGTGGGCTTCAGTGATTGTGTATAAATGAGGATCAGGCTAAAGAGATCCAGGATAAGTTTAACCTCCGCAACAGGCGGTAATGTGGAATTAAAGGGTTCAGGTTCTATAAATAGAAATATTAGCTATGCTGCTGGTGTCTTTATTCTAAACCTGACGTTCATGCCGAACCAATGAATGTTTATTTTTAATCCAGGTCTTTGTTGAAGTCAAATAAAAGCAAACTGACATTTCAGTAGGAGGTGGGAGATTTTGTTGAACCCTGATCTGTTCTACTTGTTTAATAACCTTTTGTTCATTTTTAATCCAAGAAAGTTAAGGATTGCCACTTTAGAGTCTTTCCCCATTCTTGTATATGAACTCGCAGGCCTGTGTAGAAAATAGTTACACAGTCTGTATATTATTACCTGCATTAAAAATACTAGCCGAATTTGTGAAAGGAACTTGTGTGTTGTAGTGTGAGTGTTAAGTGCGTTTAGTAAATCAAATTAGGTTAAGTGTAAACACCACTAATAAGTGATGACAGGAGCTGGATCCAGACTCTTTACGGGCAAATGAGTGTGTGTCATGTGTGAGTCACAATGAGTGTGAGAGTCTTTAACACCAGGCTTGCACATGGTGTTGAGAGCTTCTCCCAGAGGTCAAAGGTCAGCAGAGATTACAGCAGAAGATCTAGCCTCCCACATTGAGACAGTGAGGGGTGGTTATACAGCGACGAGTGCATTTTCCCATTGCCTGTGAAAGAACGGGTGGAGGTTGGGCATACATACAGAGGTCATGTCGTGTTGGAACCTGCTGTCATTTTTTTCTCCTGTTTTTTGAATTTCTTTTGTTCCTCCCAGACACCAAGTTATACCGAGATATTCTGGACCCCGATGCTTCTTGATGGTCTGAGACCCTTGCAGATCTCCATGGTACCAGGGTTGAGAATGGGATGTAGGTGCAGTCAAACCCCATCAGACCTGGGAAAAGCGATCAAGACTGGCTGGAATGGGGAGTGTGGAGGGACATAATTCTGACCCATGGGCCTCTGGGATTAGTACCACCTTTCAGTGCAGCTTCTGCAAACACCTGCAAAAAAGTTTTTTAGTCACTCACTGTAACATTCATTCATTCATTAACACATGCAGTTAAAACTCACCCTCAACTTAATTTGCTTTTAATTATGAAAATTATTATTACTATTAATGTAGAATCACAAGCTAGTCTGTTATTCTAACTCAGGTTTGTGACCTTTTTCCCTAATGTGCTTATTGGACTCAAATTCATTTACAGTGTTCTCACCCAATCCCAGGCTTAACTAAATTACAACACATTCAAAAAAGTTTAAAAGATTACATCATCTGAATAATAGAACTCTTATTAGTCTTTGATTTATTTAACCGAAAAAGTCTGAGGATTATAGTTGTCAAAGTAACTAATTATTTTTGTGCCTTGTAATAGAAATGTA
Source organism: Ambastaia sidthimunki (assembly GCA_036877625.1). NCBI lineage: Eukaryota > Metazoa > Chordata > Actinopteri > Cypriniformes > Botiidae > Ambastaia > Ambastaia sidthimunki. The sequence goes on from JAZGTK010004870.1 coordinate 2,488, forward strand.
TAAATCTCTTAATTTGGTTTCGAATGGTTTCTGTATCTTACACAAGGCCACTTTACTCTTGCATCACCGCATTGCATTGTGGGTAGCTGAGAGGGTGAGATCAGTATGTAGTTGACTGAGATGGAATATATCTGTAAATGGAACGGAATTGAAAAAGTACAATTTTTGTCAGTTCAGTCTAACTTCATGTTACATCACTTATCTTTTTTCTCCTAGGTTAAGATGCTATCAAAACCCGCATTCCTCTTAGCTAATGGAAGCCAGAGGCCAGGCCTGTGCCTCATTTTAATGATTCTCAGACATTTAAAACATGTCCATTTATCAATTCTTATGTAACTGATTGGCATCTTAATTAAGTTCTCCTTAAGTAGTTCCACGTGTTTAAACCGTTTAGCAATAATTGAGTTTGACTCTTTCAGGCACCGTTTGGCACCCAGAATCCACTGCTAGCTGCCACAATTGTGTCCTCACAGCAGAAGGCCAGAATGAGGGCACTTATGTAACCAGAGAGTGGAACAGCATCCATTAAACATGATAACAGCTCTGATGGATCAGGTAATAATCTCAGTCACTGTGCTGTTATTCAGCTTCCGTTCCTCTTTCCAGCGTGAGGTAAAAACGAGATATAAAGTAGCTTTTTATTAGTGAATGAAAAAGAACAATTTTCTGAAGCTTTAGTGTTTGTGTTTTATTAAAGGATAGTTTTGAATCTTCATATGTATACAGTCTCAAAATAACATTTGGATATGTAGGCCTGTTTTTGCTTTGGCCAATAGTTGGTTTTGGTTGTCCTAAATAATTTCATATGCTTTCATATGCAGATCTGATTGGCTTCACTCACACAATGGCCCCACCCACATTTGAGTATGCCCCTCCCCCTGTGACACAGGGTTTAAAAACTAAAACAAAAATGAAGGTAATCTTACTTCATAAATCCTTGTTTAAATTCCTACTTCATCGTTCTGGTGATGTTTTTAGGATTGCTAGGGCACCAGGGTATGTAAAGTTTCATCGATGCATCGAAACTATTTATTTTGCAAAAGATTTATTGCATCATTCATCACTCTAGGTTGTGTTTGTCATGTTTTTAGCCATTCATTCTGTCATTACCGTGGTTACAGGGCCCTGTGGCACTGCACCTGGTCTGTGTGCTGCCCACTCCGTAGTGACTGACGTCTTTCATATAAACATGTGTGCAGCTGGTCTTGTAGAACACACTGATACAGCAGATATTATGTAATACTGAACACATACACCTGCACGTATATGTCTTAGCCCACATTTGTAACCTGCCTTGCCCAGCTACTTCCAGCACAAACAAAGCCTTTTAATAAAAGATAATAAGTAAAAAGTAAACAAAAACTGCGATTAAATGATTGTTTCAGTTTAACTAGAGGCGGTATGTGTCGTAATGGTCGATAAAGATCAGCTAAAACGATCCTTTATGCCATAATCAGATGATCTCCAAAGACCTGAAAATCTGGAAGCTAAAACTCAAGGCTAATTTTCACACTTTCCCAGAGACTGATTATTTTTAGCTGTATGGATTAGCAATGGCATTATTTTGGTTATGTATCCTGGAATGAGTTCAAACTAGAATTTTATTGCAGTATTTAAAGAATACATTTAACATTTCAGGAACATTTTAGGTTCAGGAAACCAAGTACATAAATTATGCAATTTTTCCCAGTTGTGGGTTCAAGTTTAGCTGTAAGCTAGAGTAAAAGCTTTCCATGTCCTCCCAAGAGAGGACTTAGGCACTTTTCACAGTGTGGTTGCCCTTTGACCTTCTGTAGCTGACCACACTTCGCCCCTCCACTGGATTTTGCGTCACGCGTTGATGATGTCGTCAGGGTGGAACACTGGCCTCTTGTATCCTTTCCCGGTTCTGTTTGACCTTTGAGAGTCATGTGGTGGTACACAGACTCACACTACACTGAGATGTGTGTGTGGATGATGTTCTGACGTAATAAAGTCCATGTTTAAGCTTGGGGTGGGATTATAGCAGAGGATACACTGGTCAGGGATTGTCTCTGAAGTTCAAACATCCTTCTGAGATCTTTCTAGAACACTACAGGATTTCCTCTCTCACTCTGCATTGACATCTGGTTTCCTGTATCTCTCATCTGTTAGGTTGGGTTTAGGAAGTGGAAATCTGGTTTTAGTCCAGTATAAAAGTACATGTGGATGAACAAAATCGTGTCATTGTGCATTAGTTATTAATTTATGTATTTAATGGGTTTATATACTGTGCCCTGGAACTCAGTTATGTCTGCATTAACTTGATAATAATAAACAAAAAATATAAGGGCGGCATATTTATAATCATTTATACTTATACATGTATTTATCTTCCACCATTTATCTGTTATTTATGTAATAATTATTATTGAATATTTTAGTTTTATTATAATTACATTGAATATTCTAATAATAATAATCTTTGTGTAAACAGTTAAGATATCAGCCACAGCATTTTGTATAATCAACAGCACATCCAAACAACATGAGTTTTATTGTAATACTTCTTATCATTGTGATACTTCAGCTGTTATCATACAGTAGATGTGATTAAACCCTATTTTTTGCATAATTTTACAACGTGAATGTGAGATGTGGGAAAAACAGGCTCGTGTTTAAAGGTTTGTGTCAGCTGTGTGTGAGTGAGCTTGTGTGTGGCCCCTGAGTTGTGAAATATTTTACATTCCACGGATTAAACAAATCATACCAAAGCATTAGTCAGTGAAGACCTCCCTCTCACAGACCTGCGATAAGGGGTCTGTCAGATCGAGCCTCATTCATAACCAGTGAAGGTTCACGTCTGTCACAAGCAAACACAGAGATTCTGTCCTGTTACATATAGGGTTGAAATTCCAGCAGATTTAATGCCTGTCAGTTATAGGGACAAGCAGAGGACAGATTGGTGCATTTGTCTGTGCTGTTTTTTAATTGTTTTCAGGCAGACATGCATTCGATGGAGATCTTGGATAGTTGCAATATGTTTGGAAGTGTTTTATTCACACAGAACACATTTTTGTGTTAAAAATAACAAAAGCAAGTAAGCTAGTTAACCAGACCAGCCTAACCAGCGGACAGCTGGCCAAAACCAGTAAACCACACAAAGCTGGCAGACCAGGACCCCTTAGTCCTGTTTGTTAATGTCAAAATTAGCTATAATGCACTAAAGGGCCAATGAATAAACGTTGTGACCAAAAATCGTTTGGTACAATGTGCTTTTCCTGCCCAAATGACATTAACCAATCACATGCTAACGTTCCTAGAATTTTTCCTATCCACACAAACCTCAGCATACCCTTTATCAAGGTCAAATATAAATGGGTCAAAACAAAGATAATAAGTAACAGATTAGAGTGGAAAAGCCATATTCAGCTGTCAAAAGGTGCGTTTGGATGGAGTCGCTCTGGTGGGCAGGATGCTGAGGCCGGTAGTTTTCCTTCTCTGTGGGGGTCTGTGGCCTGGAGGCTGCTGTGGCTTCCTGGGAGGTCTGTCTCGTGTGTCTGTCTTTACTGCCTCGTGCTCTGGATGGTCACGGATGGACGGAGATTTCACTTATTGCAGAGCGAGACACATGAGGCTAAAGTGAACTAATGGAAGGAAGTAAAAAGAGAGCTTTAATTTGTGTGTGTGTGTGTGACAGAGAGAGAGCAAGACGGAAAGAGAGAGACAGGAAGAGGCCAATGCTGAACTCATTATATCACTGTTTCAGTTAATACATGATACTGTACTGTATGGTAATTAATTAATCTCATATATTAATATTTGCTAAAAACAAACATATATTTAAAGATATTAAATTATTGCAACAAAAAAGGCTTTAGAATGCAAGAATGCAATATGTTGTTTTGTATGATTTAACAACCACAGCATTTGCAATTAGCATTTTTAATATATAACTGAACTAAAAAAAACAAATTAGCAATTTTTGCCCCTATTGTATCATTGGATAACCTTCACACATTCAGAGGTGGGTGTGGTCACAAGCCTGTCAATCATATCTGCTCCCCATTCACTCTAATGGATCCAAAGCGAAACAATGTCGAACGTAAAACCAGACACCAGACAAAGGACAGAAGCTTAAGCCAGCTGGCCGTCACTGTCGGGGCACGTTGTCTTGAGTCTCAGTGAAAAGGGCCACATTCAGTTTCACTGGCCTGATCTTTTCCGGCCTGAAGAAAAAAGTTAAACGCTGTACAAACAGAGGTACATCAACGACCCCTCAGGCTGGAGAAGTTCCGCTTTCTCTGGGTGGCCTTTGTCACCGATCAGTTTACACACACACACACGCTTTTGCCTGCAGGAAAGAAAAATGTAATTTACCTACTTCCTTGTTTTTTAACATAACTCTATTTCAGTGTTTTTGACACCTGTTTTGCATAAGCGAAAGCTCACAGGGAAAATCTGAACTTGGAATTGATGTTTTCTCTCACATTCTGATTAGTTTGAGAGTTTTTGGCACTTACGTAAAGCAGCCCTGCGTGATTTGGCCGATTTTAAACTAAGCTGATTAAAACCTCCCCTCACCATTAAACCCTATTAACTGAACGTGTGGCTCTACTTTAATTTGGATTCACACTGCATGTAGTTTCACACTAAATGTGGTTTCACACTAAATGTGGTTTCACACTAAATGTGCAGCTATGTGTGCGTGTATTTACTGTATAGTGGGTTCCAAAATGCTTGAGATCACTGAAAATCTGAGATTGTTTAAACCTACAGAATAAACATTTCAAGATTTCTAAAAATTGAAAGCACAATAAATGTTATGCTGTAAAATGAAGATTAAATCTTTCTATGATTAAACTCTAAAAGTATTCAACATTATTTCTAGATCACTAATTAAATAAGCAAATTATTCCATGTTAACTCCTTTGTACAAATGTTTGTATTTTATTGCTTTCATTAAAACACATGATTATGCTAGTTAAAGTAATGCAAAAAAAGTGGTCTTAGACTTTTGGACCCTCACTGTATATATACATATTTTGTGTGTGTGTGTGTGTGTGTGCATTCCTGAGATTTGACTCACTGCATACATCATTTATCTGAGGCCTGGGATTCCACAGAGCTGAAATTAGATTCGCGTTATGTAAAATCTAATTAGCCTGCAGCCTTTATTACTTTCATACGTTTTAAGGTCACCACATGTGAACTACTGTTGACTTCTTTCAAGGCTTTCCTGGCCTGACCTACTTTAATGGAGTGTATCAAAACAAACTTACACTTTTACTGTCCTCACACACACTCGGGACTCAGATTAGTTTGACCTCAAGTATGAACAGATCTGCTCTGAACTTTTTTGATGCGTCTCTTTGCGGTGACTTTTAAACTCCATGACACCAAAACCTCATTGTCAGGGCTCTCGCTGTACTTTTGAACTGAATGTGCCTGGTGTGATAAGTGGGTCGGGTTTTGCAGGCTTACTTTTTAAGGTTTTGGGATCTGACGGGGTCTGGCAGAGATGCAGTGTCTTTGCTGTGCACACTTGCACAGCATTGTGGGTAATGGTTTGATTAAAAAAAGACAGCTATCTATGGGAGTATGAAAGCTGACTCCAGTTCCAAGGGTTTTAAAGGGATAGTTCACCTTAAAATAAAAATTGTGTCATTATTTACTTGGAGGATTTGACATCATTAGTATGTAGCTGCATTTGCTACAACTTAATTCTCCAGTTTTTTTCTGTATTTTCAAAATATTATGATTTAATTCTCATAATGCTGACTTTTGATTTTAGCCTAATGTTACTTGGTTAAACTTTATTTTGTACGGTGCTTGTGTATTTTGTAAAAGACTTTTTGTGCTTTATTATTTAGTAAATATTTCTACATTTCAAAAAGTTAGTTTCCACTGTTCTCAGACCAGTGTTCCTTTTTACCCTCTACAAGTCTGTGCAATGGATCAGCATTTATGAGTATGTTCCCAGAACAGTGATGAATTATGATGGCTGCATTTGACCTCCAGTGCTTTTAAAAGTCTTGGTTTTGTACAAGCGATCAGTCACTCCGTGCAACTGCCTTTGGGCCACCTGAACAAACTCAACCAAGCGCAATCAGCGTGTCTACATGTGTGAATTAGTGACTGTGAGATGTTTATCTTTGTACAATAAGTGTACATGGTTGTTCTATGAGTCTCTGTCCGGACTCTGTCTAAAAGCGGTTGAGACAGACTGTGTAGTTCTGTGAGTGGGGTGGGATTCTTACCGACATTGCTCATCTTTGAACCAAATTCGGTCCAAATTGGACTTTCCATCACTCTCCACCCCTTTCCCTTTTCGTAACCTTCTCCGATTGCCACCCATGGAGAGACGCTCACCTTAGAAGGAAAGATCTGACTGTCTTTCTCCAACAAACATATGAACACTCACACTATCACATGGAGTTCAGACAGTCTGAAAGCCCTCATGACACATTTATCACTCACAGTTCTGCTCGCCTGTATGTGTCACAGTTTTTGACTTTTAACTTGTTGCTCATCAGAACCTTTCCCACAAAGAACATTTTTACCTTTGAAATCAGAAAAAAGGTAGTGTTTGTGATTTATTGTTGTGGTAAGAACCTTTAACAATAACTTAATTAAACTGTTTAATTATTTATCTTTATAAGGTAAAACATTCAATGAATTATTACAGTGATGGCAAGTGTAAAATGACTAAGTCTTTGTTCACAATCTTCAATGGCTTCAGTAATCAATAATCTATTATATTGTTTTGTCTATAATTATCTTTAGACAACCAGTACAGTACCACAATTATGACATCATCTTTAATCATGCTAGGTAGATTAAAGACAATATATAGTGACTGTTCAGATCTCAGTTTTACTTTGCTGTGCTTATATATTCACTGTATATAATATTCCTTATGTCAGGTAAACGTTTGGTAGACAGTCATCTTGGAAAAAGTGGACCTCAAGTGATTTGCCTGAGGTCCTGCTGGGAATAGGGGAGGATTTTAACATCAGCAGTCTTCCAGCTCACTTCTCTCCTTGGTGACAACAGAATCGAACCCTCAGCAGGTCTTTAATTGCTGCACATTATAATTTGGTTCATTAGGTCTGCTGTTGCACATATATAATTTCAAAGTAAAGTTCTGCTTGATTTGGCCTCTTCCTGTTTGTTTAGTCCCATGTTTAGTTCTGGTCAAAGACTTTGGCTTTGCAAAGCCAATTGTGGCAGTTATTTTCCTGGCCTCACATCTGGAACCTGAGTAGCAGGTAGATAACCAGAGAAGTGCTCAAGATTTCCAGCCTAGCTGTAAATCTTTCTCTGTCTTTTTCTCTGGCTTTTTACACCCATTATTCTAGCTGTCTGCTTCTCAGTATTGCATATACATGTTCATATACATATACGTATTCATTTCACTCAGCCGTTACCTGAGCACCTGCTAAAAAAGAGCAAACTCAGACACCTGCAGTTTGTCTTTCCTGAAACCGTTCTTATTATTACACTCGTGGGAATTTTCCCAGCCTGACCGGCCGGAGAGCCGCCCAGCAGATGTGAGAAGCGGGTGGGGGTGAAAATGAGAAGCGTGCCTCTCACACTCTGGAGATAAAGCTTCACCTGCCCGCCCTGGCTTGTGTCTTTCTCCTCTTTCTGGGTGTGGTGGGTGTGGCAGACAGATACATGCCTGACAAACCAATGAGCTGGTAAAAAACAATTGAGGTAAAATATGGGGTGGGTGGGGTGACTAGGCTAGGTTTTCTTTAGTGATTCTGGTATGGTTAACTTGGTGTTAATAATCATATTGTTTGTCAGAAAAGGTATTAGTTGTCTTTGTAGAGTGTTGGCAAGAGAAGAGCTGGTGGTCTTCTTCAATTATGAAGTGATGTTATACCTGATACCTCAGAGGAAGTTGAGGTTGCTCTTTCTTTGTTCAGAAGCTTTAGAAGAACTTGGTTATTTAAGAGTGTAAAATTCTTATTTTCATATTCAGATGTCTTAGTTGAGGTCAGATTTTCATAGTACTGAATTATCAGATCAACAAAATAACAAGCTAAACTAGCTTTTGTTGTTCCTTAGAACATGTGTTCCTATGTGAGGGCCCGCAAACAAGCCTCCGTTTTGATCCAACCTGCCCTCTTGACGTCATTCTGACCGTGACCTGTGCATAGGGGAGGGTCTGGATCTCATACTTCATTAAACCTAAACACAGACTCAATTAAAGCTCAGCCTTGCTCAGTCTCACCACGACATGGTTGCTTTGAATGAAGCCCTTCACTGGCTGTAATGAGGGGAACACCCTCACTGTGACCTTGAATTCTCCTCTGAGACATGAGATGGTATCGGTATGACATATAGATCGTATCAGTCACTCAAATGAAGCTTTGGGATGGAAGATGAGCTGCCCTGCTTCAAATTTTAAGTGCCTTGTGCTTTTAAATGAAGGGCTGTTTGTAGAATCCTGGTTGAGAATGTGGCTATTAGTTTGATTCTCTCATTCTTTTTACGTTTCACAAGTTAAAGCTGCAATCCAAAAATAGTTTGAACCAAAACTATATTTGGTTAAAAATAAACAAAAATCAGTTACTGAGTGACAGAGGTGGAGAGTTTGAATCTTGTTCYTACAGCAGTTGTTCAGAATTTAAACTAGTCTTATGCAAGTAACTTGCAATTTTTTAAACAAAGATTGTGGTTACAGATTGTTACAGATTGCAGCTTTAACTTCCAAACTTTGGCAAGGACGTAAATCCACTTCCTTTTAGCCTCAGCAAAGATCCTGATGGGACTCATGGTGAAATTCAGCAAATGGGGGCCTTTACAGGAACACTCACCTCAGTACATACTGGAGAATTAGAGAGGCATTGCCTATGACTGGAGAGCTCCGGCAAAACTTTTGTGAATGTGTGTGTGTGTGCGTGCATGCGTGTGTGTGTGTGTGTTAGCATGTATTTGCATACCTGGAAGTGATTACAGCTATTTAAAATAACGTGGCATTTGTTGCATTTGTTTTGGAAATGATGGATTGGTAACTGTACTATGAGGTGCACAAATAATCGTGTACTACTGCCTGAACTAATACATTAACTAATGTTTAATAAATGCACGGACTAATCAGGAACTGATGAAGTACTAACTTCAACTGTAACTATCCAAATGTTTTGTAATACATTATTTTAAAGCTATGCTAAAATATACTAAAGGTGTGAGTTTTTAGGTAGTTATGATGGCCTCAGTAGTAAATTAGTGCCAGGTTAGTCTTGATTAGTTTATGTTAAAGCTTGTATTAGTTCAGGCACTGGTACATGATTATTTGTGCTATATAGTAAAGTTTTAAAGACACAAGTGATGGAATAGGGCAGTATTATATTTATCCTACATCCATATATGTACACAGCTGCCACTCAAAGTTATGCAGTTATGCAGAAATGCGTAACTCCTTCAAACTTTGTACCAGCTATTACACATACCAACAACCAGACAAAGTCCAAATTCTCATCGTCACGCACCACGTTTCTCAGAAACCATCCAAAATCCTTCCAACCACCACAAGGAGTTTGTAAATATTAGAAAATGAGGACAATGCACATAGAACAGGAAAGGAATTTTTCTTGGCTGTTTGCATGCAAGTGTTCTTATTTGTGCATAATGTACAAACACACACACACACACTTGTCCATTTCACCTTCCCTCTCTCTCCGCCCCACACACTCTTTCTTCATTACACAAGACCAGGTGGCAAACTGCTCTCGTTCCAAAACATCTCAGCTCATTACTTAGCAAAACAAACAGTCTCTGCACATTTCTCTTGAAACTCCTGTTTTCATAATCATTTATTTTGCTAGAAATGGGACCTCACCGGTTCTGTGTTTTATCAAAAGTCCCCTGACCATCCTGCATAAACATCAACCTGCCAATAGAGGGCACTTGTGTCTATTTGATGACCTAATTGTGCAAACTTTCCAGAGGTACCTGAATTGACTGCATGAATGAATTCCACGTATTACTGTAACGCTAGATGCAATGTTTTAATGTTTGATAGTGTTTGTGTATCAATACCTCACATAGCTTCGCTATGACAACACAATCTTGTTTACAGTCAGCTATTAATGAAACTCGTTGGCCTTGCCCAAAGTTGACGGCATCTCTTTTTAAAGAAAACAAGTTTTTAATTTACCGGTTTCTTTCTTCTGTTCATTTGAGTGCTGTTTCATAAATGTCTCGGCATGGCTCGTTATGTCTGTCTCTCTAATGACAAATCACATGACATCATTAGATAAACTGCTTAACAAACTCAGTCATACAAGTGGCATGTTTTGCCTTAGAGAGCAATAACCCCTTCAACAGTGGAATGGCCTTAATGGAACCTTTACATGTGAACATAAGCCATGACGCTTATCCAAATGTTAACCTAGACTGACACTCATAACTCATAACTTTAATCCCAGATCGTACCATTACTGAACCTTTCAACACTGACTAGTATTGTACAAATTCCGAACAATATGGAGTTTATATAGCTGCCCACAAGATAAACAGCATTCTATGCTGTATACTTGATATAAAATTAATTTTAGGTGTTGTTTGTCTGTGCAAAAGTTTTCACTGTGTTGTGGGTGGTTGCTAGGGTGTTGCTAGGCAGCTGCTAATATGAATGGTTTTGGATGAGTTGCTAGGGTGTTCTGAGTGGTTACTAGGACATGCCTAGATAATGTAAAACATTAGTAAATTAAATTTGTCACATTTTAATTCTGTTTTTAATAAACATTATTCTCCTTGTTTCTTTTTTGGTAGCCTGCATAGTCAGTGAGTAATACAGCTAAAACCTAATTCATGCGGTGCAAAAACGTATTACCAAAGTGGTCATACTGTTTCCATTATTCTGCCAATCTCTGAATTAAATCATTATCAACACAGTGCTGCTCTTGTTATACAATTACCCAATACTCCAAACAAATGCCGAGTGCTTTGATAGTGAAAGAACTCATTATTTTCTTTGAAACTTTCGGAATATTTATATTAACGTGAAGCGGTATGCTTCTATTTGGCCAAATTCCGTGTGATGGTCTGACAGAGTTGGCAGGCATTGTTGGATTCTGACCCGTCTGTGAGTTTGTGTGCAAAACAGCTTTTTAGCTTTTCCTTTAATGGCTAAGTCAGTGGGCACAGGCTGTGGAAGTGTTAGCATAATAACAGAATAAAAATAGCACATGTAGAGAAACTGCATTCCAATCCTTTGACTTTCGCCCTGTCAGTGGAATTGTGGCTATGCAGGCATGATGGTCAGAAGATAAAGTGATAAAAAACCAGCGATAAAGAAACCGGAGATGAATGTGTAGTCGAGAAAACGGGCGATTGTTTGTTTTCCATTTTAATCTCGCACCAGATAATCAGACAGGTTCCCATGATTGCTCTCATATCCTTCCTGATTTCTGGAAAATGTTTGGATTCTGTTTGGGAAGTGTGAACCAGATGATTAGGAAATGGCTTGATTCTTGTTCTCAGATGACCTTTAACCCTTCACTGGTACTGTGGTTAATTGGTTGTGTTCCTAGATTAAAATTTAATTTGCGCTGAGCTGTGCTTTATCCCGTCTTGCATGTACAGTACATGTGACATCAGCCCAGCAACTTAATAATGGGTAACATACTCTCATGCTTTTACTATATTTTTACTATTTTTTGTACTATAGTATTTTATAGTATTTATATAGTACTGTATTTTATATGTACTATACAGTATATAGTATGTTTTGATGTTTTGTCAAAATAAACAGATTTCACTGGGCAAAATACTGCATCCCACATGTATTATTCAAACCTCCATGTCCAGTGAGGTGCATAAATGGGAAATAATATCAGCTGTGATTTTTAACATCAATTTTACCTATGTATCAAATTTGATATCTAAATACGGTTGTGGGCTACATATGCAATATGATGAGGTTATGTGATAACATAGTACTACATTTTAAAACTGTCTGAATTCAGTCTGGATTAAATATAAAACAAGCAGAAATGTGTGGCTGCCCTTTAGAGAGGTTTTCTTTTCCTGCTCTTGTAGTTGTGGATATGCCACTTTTCGTGGAATGCCTCCAAACCAATCGTGCGGAAGCAAACAGCTTTTTAATAGAATTAGAGGAGCCAGATTAAGAACTGAAGAGGCTGTGCAGAAGAGAATAGATTCCTTAAGAGCCGTTCTCCTCATCCCCTGATGCATCTCGCTGAGTTCAGGCAGTAGACTGACCTACTGATTGGTCCCAGAGGAATGTTCGGAATGCTCGTTCTCTCTGATCGCCGCAGGGCAATATATTGGCTTCAGAATCTTAAGTCAATTCCCATACATCCTGAGCTATCTTTAAACATCTTGGAATTTAACCCCCTTTCCCCCCGTGTCCTCAGACCTGCTCGGAATTCTAAGGTTCTCTTTCCTGTTTGGGTTCTGTGTCCATATGACTCTGACTATGTACCCTATATGATCCCTTTGATGTCAGGAACCAAGAATGTTCACCCACTGTTGCTTTTGGCCGGGACTGGAGCAGAAATATTCATCAGAACATATTAGGCATGGCACGATTTGGAGCACGCCAATGAAATGTTTGTGAATCCAAGACAAAACAGGGAAAAGAAGGGTGTAGTATTTAAAAGTTGGGCAGGCACATTGAGTGAGTTTTTCCTTTCATGGTTGCTTGTTTTGGCAAAATCACTCTTCCTCAGTGCTTGGAGAGAAAGAAACAGATGTTGTGTGCTGGTGACCAGAAGTTTGAGGACAATCAATTTCCTTAGTATTGCATTCTTTACCTACAGTACATTGCTTCAGACTTAGTATGCACTTAGATGAGGAATGTCGACATGAATGGCTATTCAGTTCAATTCTAATTTTAATTCTGTTGTGTAATTGAATGTGAGGAAGCTTATAATTTTGTATTGCTGCGTATAATCAAATTTGTTATAATGATGCTATGAAGACAAAAGATGACAAAGATAAATAATACATCCATTCCAGTGCAAAAATGAGTTGTGTCCAGCCGCTGCCTTGGATTTGTCAGTGTAAGTCTTGCAAGAGATGTTAAGTAAGCATATCTTGTTTTATTTAAATATTAAATAATTGTTTAAAGATTTGATGAAGGATGATGATTTGATGGGTGTTATCCAAAATCGCTATTTAATGTCCCCCCCACCCCCAAAACCTGGATTAAATATTAATCCTTGGCTAAAATGCTTTGGATTAGATTTAGCCCAACAAACTTTAATGCTTTGATTACAAAATGCACGTGTGCACAACTTTCAGAGCTTCATGAGACCACCAGCTACAGCATACCCATAATGCTCTTTGTTTGTAACCTTTGCTTTAATCTGATTGGCTATCATTTGAGGTATCTGATTTGAAGTGCAGAATTATGGATAATTAGACGCATTGCAGGGTAACACAGTTATTTTTGACATTGTCATTTTCATACATAGTGTCATTTTATTTCAATCTTTCAGACTCTATATGTATCCATATATCATATCATATATAACTCATGGTATTAAATTTAAGCATGTAAAATGAATGTAACGCATGAAATGTAATTATTCTAAATCTTGCCAAATATCCCCCTTTACATTAATGGAAAAAATTAATTTGGAAATGTGGTCCATTCAGTTCTCTTTGGAAGTTTATACGTCCTCACATACACACATAATACACTTATATCATGTCTCCCTCTGTGATATAGATTTACCATGTGCGTGCTTCATATAAGGTTATATGAGAAGGTACAACATGTACAACATACACCGACTGTATAGGAACATTTACAGCAGTCAAAACAACATAGTTGCAGAGATCGGGAACTCAGATTTCGGACCATACTGTTCATGTGACAATACCTCCCAGTTTTCTGAGTGTTTTCCAGCATCTGTCAACGCGGCCTCACGTATTTAAGATTAGTGTAGCTAGGTGAATTCACACCAGATTTTCTTTCAAGGAAAACATTTACAGAATGTTAACGGTCTTCCAGGAGGAAAGACAAAACAGCAGTGAGTCAAGAATGAGAGGAACTTCAGGAAAAACATTTGGAGTGCTTTGATATTAGTGTGAAAGCCGACACAGGAGAGGGGGATTATGGGATAGCAGAGAGGATGGGAGCACTTATTCTGTCTCCCCGTGGTTCATCTCACCTCAGAAGACGTGGGTCATGAATCTTTAGATAAAAGACTGGGCGTTGGTAAATGTCAGCCTTTTGAACTGATCCGAGAACAGTTTGGCAGTGTATTTGTGTTCGTGGTTTAGGTTTGTGTTAGAAGAGTAAGCTGATCCTAATTCAGTCATAAAGGGCATCTATCTTTGATCTTCTCACAGATTCAAGGCAACTCCCTGAGAACAAAAGGGGGTTGTTTTCAATCAAGACCAGATGGGTTAAGCACTCTTTGGAATGAGGGAAAAAGTTTTTTCTGCTCTTTTTGTTGTTTTTCAAACCTCAAAGTTCCTTCTGGAAAGAGAAAGCTATCCCCTTACACATCCTACTTGGATTTAGAGATTCTGTTTGGTTGGACCACACACAAACTTAAAACATCAACACAGTTTGACAAAAGAATGTACTGAAAGCGTGAAGCCATTTCTGTGCTCCTTTTAGACGTTCTTGTCTAGTTTTGTGCTGTCAGTGGCCGTGGTTTTTGGTGAGGTCAGTTTTCAAAATGAGGTTTTGACATCAGCTGTCTGACTGAAACACTCTCACCTATTTTGTCCGTCTGTCCCTGTTTTCTCTTCCTTTTCTACTTGTTTTCTGTGGCTTTGTAGTGGTTGATGTGTGGCCAGACATTCCTACGAGTCGAGCTGCCCAGACTTCCAGTGAAGCTCATGCATACATGCAAAGTGTGGGCAGACGATGAGCTAAAATTAGTTGAGATTTATGGGATGGCTGTTTGTGTGTTGAGGAGGTGCGGACATGGAAGATTTTTTACACATTCTTGCACATGCCCGCAAACGTAAACACACAGACACACACACACACACACACACACACCCACTTAGTCACATGCTGGAGGCATTAGGATGTAAACAATACATTTTACATTATTTCTACTACAACAATCACACACGCAAACTCTGCTCAACTATGGCTGGTGTGGTTATTTTCCTGCCATATACCCTATGTTTCTTCTGCCTACCCTAGCCCATGTTTTAAAGTCTTATTCTTGTCTTGTGTAAACTCTGTTTTTGTGTAAAGCCTTTTATTCTGTTTAGTTAGAAATTAGGCAATTAAATTTTATTATAACCATATATAAAGCATAGGTTATTTTTATCCGAAATTTCAGTTCAGTAATTTAATTTAAATTAATTACTAATCTAAGCAAGTATTGCTATTACTTTTAATAGTAATAATAATTTTAGCCCTGTTTTAAGTTTTGGATTTTTTAAAATAGAACATTATAAATAACAGAATATTATGTTGATTGTTTTATATTAGAATGACAAAGAAAATCAGTACAAATTTGTCACTTTCAGTATTAACCAGTGGTTAATGTTTTTGTTTTTTTAGATACACTGTAGTTTAAAACCTAGATTTAAAGAGTTTTTACTCTTCAGATACAAAGCAAAGATATTTTTCCATATAACTGCTTTCATTCCACACTGACTTTTTTGGTTTGCTGTTTTGGAACAACTCACATGAAACGTAAAAGTCTTTCTTTACTAAAAATGCTCTTGTATTGTGGTTGTGATCATGCGGGCTGAGCAATAAACATCAACAAATGTACATGTCTATGAGCAGCACACCCACACCAACATGCATGGTCTCATCTCATAAAAGATCCTCAAACTGATCCTGCATCAGGTTTCTCCTAGAGAAAGTCACTCAGATATGGTTTTACACCACATTTGTACTGATCCCAGAACAGCTGGGTTGTTGGGACTTTTATGAGTACTTTGTGTTCTACATTTAATGGATTAAGTGGAGATACACACACGTGGTATTTAAATCGAGACATTTATTAGAAGTGACTGCGTTTAGCACTGAGCACAGACAATGAAGGGCTTGTAACAAATGATACAGAAAAACAAACTCTTGCCTATTTAGAATTCCTAAAATCTCTTATTCAATACTGCAAGAACAGAAAATAATATTATTGGGACAATCTCCTGTTATTAAAGGCACAAATCAAGACAATCATAAAGTCAAAATAAAAAACAGTATTCAGAATAACAAATAGCCATGACAATGTACAGTACATAATACAAGACACATTAAATAACACAATTTAAATATGTAATAATCCAGTCAAGTTTTCTCAATGGCCTATAACAGATTCTATGGGACAAACACATTCTTTTTCCAGTTAATTTTATTTACTTTATATGCTGTATATTTTAATGACTACACTGTACTAAACTTCCACATTGATGCTTAGTTTGACAGATATGCTTTTTCTTATAATAGATTTTAATATTAAGCACATATTTAAGTTTAAGCTAGACTATTAAAATTAACGCTTAACCCACAGTAAAAATGCCCCGTTTCTCTGTTAGCAATTAGCAGAATTAAGTTACGAAAAGTACGATGAAATAGTGTATTCAGTTTACCTCAGAAACAAATTTGTACAGGCATAATATCAGATACACTCAGATGTTTAGACATTAACTTTTAATTGCCAGGTCTTCAAAAAATAAACCATTTTATTTTTAATCTTTGTTTTCATAATCTATCGCCTTCAGAATATGAATTGTAACACCTTGCCACTTAAGATGAATAGTTTAGCCTCTTTTGTCTTTTTTACATGGCATGTTGTTGAAACACGGGTCATTTCTGAAGCAGAATAACACAGTAGGTTAAAACTTATCCTTCCACACATTCATGCTTCAAGGAGCTCATATAATTGCCTGTGTGTGTGTGTGTGTGTGTGTGTGTGTGTGTGTGTGTGTGTGTGTG
>JAZGTK010004871.1:0-23507 GCA_036877625.1 Ambastaia sidthimunki
CGCATATGTTTATTCATTTAGGGAGCAAGTCTGAACATGCCATATGGAATGCCCAGTACACATTCTTCAGCTGTCTTTTGGTTATGGATAACTGTTATAGTACTTTTAAGATTGATTGGTCCTCTTTGAAATAAATTATTCTGAGCATTATTAACACATTTAACTTTGGTTAAAATTAAGTTCCTTGGATAAAATCCACATTTTTCATAAGACATGCCAAAACCAGACAAAGTCCTTCTAAATGCTTAAAACATGTTTCATCTTAAACATACTTCATCTGAAATGTTGCCAAACATGTTGCATAACAACATGGAAAAAAAACAAGAACTAGCTATACTTTAGACACCTAATGTGCATTTTAAAATTTGGTCCAGTTGTTTGCATAAAATATAAAAGTTCTATTTCTATCTACCCTCTTAAGTAACTGTTTGTGGTTTACAGAACTTATTAACTTTCAGAACTTCTCAACTCTCAAAGTTTGTTAAAATGGCACTGCAACTATTGTGTGGAATATTTACAAATCACACACAAATGCTGAATGCACTGTGTTTTAATGGCTTTGTGTTAAGGACTGAAGTGTTAGGGTTTAGTCGTCAGAAATGCGATTGTGTTTCAATTCAATTTCAAAACACTCATCAGTAACGCGTTGGTTTCTTTTTCATAACCGCTTCCCCAACATTAAGCAATTTCGAACAGTCACAAAAACACAAAAGTCCCTGGAAACTAAAGTAGGCCTTAAAGTTTACCCTACACTACATAAAGTACTTTCGTCTTGACACAAAGTATTAGACAACAGTACTGGTAGTTATAAACTGAACCCTTGTTATGTCTGTTGACCGTTATTTTTATACCATATTTATTGTTTATCTGAACTTTACTAGACTTTGCATTTTTGCCATAGACACCTACTTCATTTCAAAACAAATTTTCAAATCTGTATTTCACTTGCGCATGGGCTTTGAACAAGTGTGGACTATCCAGTGAACAGAGCACATGCACTAGTGAAATTCACATACTTTAAATCGTAACATTTTTTAATTCAAAACAGGTAACGAGGTGTGTTTCTCACCTGAATTAAGGGTCAGGTTAAGCACGTCCTCTAGAAGCGCCCATTGACCTAAAGACACCAGCCACCCTTTCTCTTCTGTGCTGTGGACACCACGCGTTTTTCTTTAATCGTCACTTAGAAACGGGAAAGATCCGAAACTTTCGGGACAAACTTGAAAAACGATATCTTTCACAGAGTATGTAAATGTATGTTATGCGATCCTTGATAACATGAATGACTAAACGGTGTTTATGAGAAAAGAAAGATTGATACGAGGAAGCCCGGGTTCATTTCTCCTCCCTTCCTGCTGCGCTTCCTGCATGACGTCGAGTGGGACACTGGGAGAGATCCCTGCTCGTCTACAAAAATCCAAAAGTGCCATCCCAGTTTACAGACTGACTTGTAGTTTAGCCAGTTCCCCCTTATGAAAAATAACCATGGTGGTACTACATTAAAATTGTTGTAACCGTGGTTTTGAGGCAGATTGATTAGCATTTTTATTACCAGTAATAAGTAAAACGACGATAAATGTGTGGTTTTAGTATATACAATAACAATAAAAACCATAGGTAGTTTATGTAAAGGTCATTTAAGGGCAAAGTTGCCAACTTTGCTCTTGTTTTTGCTGTAGACGGACATTTTTACAAAACGCCAAAGTAAAACGTTTTCCTAGGAAGTGCATGTAAGATTTCCCGTCACTACACGTTCTCACTGATCGGCAGTGTTGAGACGTGGAATGTTTTTTCCAAATTGTCAGGGCAAGTGTTTAATATATGAGGTAAGCGTGCCATCTGAGAAGTCCCTTAACATGAACTGTTTATCGTTTTGTACAACTTATTGTGACCGTCTTGTGTCATCTTCCAGTTTCAATGCACTGAAGTGACCTGTATATTTTTTAAATATTGTTGCTATAGTGACTGCTACAGTTGCTGCTACAAATCACACTTGGATGTTTTTTTTTAATTCATTTGGTTTAAAATAGATTTTTTTTTTGTCAGCCTTTATGCAACAGTCCTGCCATGGTGTATAGATATGAACCAATGACTTGAAGGGAGATTTAAAACATACAAAATAATTACTTAGAGAGTTTATTATAAACAATAAAAATAACCTGGAAACATAAGACATGTTGACAACTTGCTCTATCAGTTTTTCTTTTGTTTCTAATTTTACCGTAAATAAAGTTATAAGTGCGCACTCAAAATTAATGTTGGCTTGAGAGACCCCGGCCTGAAGTGTATAGGCTAATGGCTTGAAATACTTTAGGTCTGACATTCTCTAACACGATAGTAACAAGTTTAACATGTTAGGTATGTTGTTAATGTTTTAACATAATCTAGCATGATTTAGCATGATGCCAAAATATTTTAACATGCAGCTAACACATTTTAACAATAATTAGCATGATACAAGGACATTTTAGCATGATACTAAAACCTTTAAACATGGTGCTACTACGTTTTAACATGATACTATCATATTTTAACATGAAGTTACATGGTTGTCTGGGTGATCTAATATGGCTTATTTTATAACATGCTTGCTAGGGTTTAATTAGCATGATAAAAGGACATTTTAGCATGACATTAAATGATGCTGACACCTTTTAACATAATGCTACTACGTTTTAATATGATGCTAATACATTTTGGTATGATGCTAGAAATAGCTTATTCATGTTAGTTGCTAGGGCATGGCTGGACAGTTTCCAAGGTAATAATTAAAGACTACTTGTCAGTCTGATTCAAAAGAGGCCACCACTTGTCTCTACAATGTTTTTGATGCCTCTCACCATTTTAAATGGAAGTCAAAGGGTGGTTGCTAAGGTATTGTAACTGGTTGCTAGGGCGTGACCATGAAGTTGAAAGGTCACCACTTTGTTTTAAATTAAATATTTCCTTCTGCCAGTTGGTGGCACTATGACTGTGACTCACAATAGCCACCTCCATATCAACAGTCTCTAGGACCAAACATACAGCTCAAGTTTGAATGAAATAACTCTATTCACGCAGCAGATATGAGCCGCTTCCTGTTTCCATTTTTGCTATTAATTTATTGCCTCGCCATGGCAACACTGTTCAAGATATTAAAAATCCCTTCACAATTTAGCATCTTCAATGTCTTGGCATAATATCTGCCAAATTTGGAAACAATCTCATAAATCCTGTAGAAGGAGTATTTAAAAATTCAGAGCATGGAATTAACAAAAATCTATATACACTCTAAAATGGCTGAAAATTTGACTTTTGAGTTGAGCTAATGAATGTAAAATTGAAAGTTGTCTGGACTGATGAGAACAATACATGTACCAAGTTTGGTGACCATAGGTAAAACTAACCCCATCCATTTAGTCAAAAGTGATGAGGTTAGTTTACCCCTCCACGCCCATTACTAAGCTTTAACCCCTGCCTAGTGGTCAACCAGTATGTCCGTACCATGTTCGTACCAACATTATTTAAGATTTCTTTCTAGAATTTACATCAGCCATGTCTCCACATTATTCTGACCAAGACAAAAGTGACTATTGTAAATTTAGTTTTACATGACAAACAAACATATTTGCGAAGAAATTAGAGACTTCCTGTTTTCTATTTTTTGGCATAATTTTACAATCTCACCATGGCAAAGCTGTTCGGGACATCAAAAATCCCTTCGCAATTTTGAATATTCAATATATTGGCATGATGCTTAACAAGTTTGGTCACAATCTCATGAAATCCCTAAGATGATTGTTTAAAAGTTCACGGAATGCTCGTTTCAGAAAATCCAAAATGGCTCTGGGTGTCATTTGAAAAGCTGTTCGGGTCAACGCGACCAATACATGTACCAAGCTTCATACAGCAACGTGCATGTATGTTTGATGTATGCACCATAATTTTTTGCCCCATACAAGGGGGTAGTGCCTTTGCCCGGCACTAATGGCCAACGACTTTGAAGTGTGTGTCAAGTTTTAAGAGTTTTAGAGCATATTACTTTTACATTAACTGATTTGGCAGACGCTCTTATCCAAAGCGACTTACAGTGAATTCAAGGTATACATTTTTATCAGTAAGTGTATTCCCTGGGTTCGAACCCACAACCTTTGCACTGCTAAGGCAATGCTCTACCAGTTGAGCTACAGGAATAATAAGGGGACCAAAGGCTTTTAAAAAAGCCCACTCAGTTCTTGGGCCTTAAAAATGAATATCAAACAGAATATTAATAATACAACCCCCCCAACTCTGGCCCACCAATAATATCTTGCCCACCTTACTGCTCATAGTTGAAGCCGGGACTGCTACAAATCATGATTTGTAGTTTAAAAATTTCTGCCATGGTCAGTTTTCCCATTTTAATAATTTCCCATAGCAATATTATTGCTTTGTATGGAAAGTTCCCAGCTAACAGTTTTTAATTCTCAGAATGTTCTAATGTAAAGTTTTTGAAAGGTTCTAGGAAGGTCTTTGTGGTTACAAAAAGAACATACACAGAACGTTTCTAGAACATTCTTTATTAGTTTCCAAAAATAACAAAAAGAAAAATGATATGCCAATGTTAGGGCAACATTCTGTGTATGCTGGGTATCAAATTGGTTGCTTGTGCATAAAAAATCCCTTACAGGGGACACAGATGATGGTTTCGTAAAGGTTAACCAGCCTGTGTCTGTCTTTCCATCTAGACTTGCAAGTTACATGCCAGAGGAGCTCAAAGCCATTCTCAGTGCTTGCCAATCTGTGAAGTATTAGTATGCACAAACAGTTTGTTGATTTGTTGAACCTTTCCAGATTATTTTTGGAGCTCAGTATCTTGTTCTTGGAAGCTGCAGGTGAGTATAAGAAAGATGTAGTACATGTTTTAGGGTTGCAGTACTACACTATGTTTGATGTGGTGATATTCAGTTTGGTGATTTTTTTTGTTGCCATTTTTGATTTTAACAAGAATTTAACACCACTTATGAATGTGCACTAATTTTAGTTAGTAATCATTATTAGAAGTATTTGTATTAGTAATAATTGTAAAAAAGAAATGACCAAATAAAAGGATAATTAATTGCACTTTTAATTATTTTAAACATATATAGTAGTTGCAGAAAGGAAAGAGGTTAATAATAAGAAGACATAAATAATTAAATGTATAATGACTTTAAATCAAAAATTGTACTTCTGGCCCGTCATAACATTGAAGTAAAACAAGGATAACAGATATTTTTTCCACCTTACATTTTGAATGAATATTTTTTCTTGCTGCATGAGAAAAATCAGAATATTCTGCCCCATTATATAAAAATGTAGTAAACACAATCATCTCATATGTTCATATTTAAGTGAACGCTGTAGTCAAGACTAAATAAAGTAATGTGGTCAAACTTGCAGATGTAATAGCACCTAAGATTTACAATTATTGTAGTACAGTACAATTTTTTTTTGTACTTTAAATTTTGTTTAAATTGTATAATTGTATAAAGTACAATTTTAGGTGTTAATAATTTTTTCTTAACCAAGCAGAAAGTTGACTGCGCGGAAACTGAAATAATTGATGTTTGTAAACAAATGTAACCTATATCTGAGTGGCTATGTATGGCTTTTGTATGAGGTGTAGGTAGACTCTTTGGTGGAAGCAGGTAGCATTGGAAGACCTGAGAGTGGATCTATCTTACATAAAGCCAAAGCCTGCTTATAGTTGATCATTTTCTTGGTCATGGGATCAATCAGATCTTTGGTGTAGTTGATCTCTTCCTGAAGCTCTCTCATCATTGTACTATCAATCATTTTAGAGCTGACAGCATCCACGATGTTGACTCTACCTGCCTTTTTGGGGTTGACCAACCCACCTGTCAGAAACTGTGCCTCCATGTAACGCATGGCATTCTCTTTGGGCATCCATCCTTTCTGAACAGCCTCACCAACTGACAGACGTTCTTTTGTCCTAGGGTCCTCAACTCCAGTGAAAGCCTTCTGGGCATTTAGTAAACGTTGTAACTGGCTAGACTCGATCAGACCTCGATCTGCTGCTTTGTGGACAGAATATTTTACACTGTTGGTAATGTCCACAATGCCGCCAGTGGCTGCCTGTGCTTCCAAAAGTTTTTGAGCAGTGTTGGTGTCAATCATCTTTCGAGCCATGGCACTGCGCACATTTAGACATGAATCATTGTCTACATCATACACACCAGAAATGGGAAACTCTTCATTAAGCTGTAGAGTTTTTTGACTGTTAATTGGGGTGTATGACTGAGACTTTGTTTCACCAGCCACAAGAAGAGCAAACTCTGATATAGGCATTTTGCCATCCTTGTATTGTTGTAGTTGATGTTTAGTCAACCTTCCTTCTTTTAAGGCGTTTTTGATGGAGTATTGCTTGCCAGTCTTGCGATCTTGCAAAACCGTTATCTCACCTTCGGGTCCCATTGTAGTGATTTCTTCCCAGTCACATTCCAGTTCCTGTAGTTGTAGGTACTGACTGCGATCAATTAAGCCTTTCATGTAGGCATCATATGGTGCCATGTCTTTACCGGTGTTAGGGTCTAAGATGCTTATTTTTGTGGAGACATTGACCTCTTTAGTGCGAGTCTCTGAGGAGTCCTCTTTCCTCAAACTGTTCTTTAGCTCCCTCATTATGTTATCTCGCTTGTAGATTTTGTCTTTTTCATCCAGGATATCCCTTTCAAGCCTCTGAACATCGGATTCCATTTTGATGCTTTTGTGCCTGGTCATTTGGTTTCTCTCACTCATTAGCCTAGACTGCTGCTGGAATGAGATGCTAATGTTTTGTCTTTCAGATTCCAAAGATCTCAGCTCTCTCTGGAGGTTATTATTTTCTTTTTGCAGTTTTTCGCGATCATGAATCATGTTGGTCTCCTCCAGGGAAGTGCTGGTTTTTTTGCTTTCGTGTCGCAGCAGTTTTTCATTTAGATAGCGGATTTTGTCTTCAAGATCTTGTCTGGCATGTCTACCCTGAAGTACCTGTTCGCGAAGGTTAGACCGCTCTGCCTCCACTGCCTGGTCTTTTTCTACACGAACAACCTCCTTATAGACAGTCTTCTCAACCGATTTCTCTCGCTGCAGTATGTCTATCTCAAGTTTTATTTTCCTGATGTCTCTCTCAAACCGCATAATATCACTGCTCTCTTTATCGTAATCTGATCGAAGACCATTGGTCATTTTGTCTAGTTTTGGATCCCTCTCAACTTTCAGAACTTCCTCTATGACTATGTTTTCCTCAATGGGAGGTGGTGCAGTTTCTAACTCATAGATTCTGGATTTGATTAGTCTCAACTCAGTTTCTACCTGTATCTTTTTTTGCCTTTCATCACTGCTCCTGATCATTCTTTCCTTGTCCTCTATCAGTGTTCTCATCTGCTGCACCTCAAGCTCAAATTTTCTTCGATTGTTCACTTCTTCATCTAGACTCTTGCCAAGTCTTTCATACTGAAGGATTTGTGCCGGGTCCTTTTGTAGACGCACCACCTCTTGCACAACCACTTTTTCCTCTGGTTTTTGTCTATCAAGCTGAATGTACTTATTCTGAAGCTCAAACACCATTTCCTCAGTTGTTCTGCGCCTCTGAGTTTCCTCACGGACCTCTCTTCTAAGACGATCTGCCTCCTTCTCCAGAAGTGGGTCATCAATATACTTGGTTACATCTTTAGTGACAGTCCTAGTCTCAATCTTTGACTTTTCTGCCTTCCACTCATCCCTGTCTCTTCTTAGACGAATAAGCTCATCTTGCAAAGTATTGTAGGCTCTTTGCAGGGAATAGCATTGATCTGAAAGCTTCTGTATTTCTCTTACATTTTCTGGACTTCTTTCCTCCTTTACAACCTCTTGAAGTACTTCCTGATACTCAATCTTTGGTTTCTGTGCACGCAAAGCTTCGATCTCAGTTCTGACCATGCTGATTTTTCTTTCATATTCTGAGCTCTGTCTGCTGTTGTCTTGAAGGTCCTTTCTCAAGCGCAGTATCTCTGCGTCTGTCTCAGGGGCCACTCTGAAGATCTCATTTACGATTTCTTTGATTTCGACTTTAGGTTTCATCTGTTGTATTTGGATATGACGAGACTGAAAGTTATTGAGCTCTAAAATGAGATTTGTGTTCTCATTTCTTATCTCTTCTATTTTTGATAGAAGCCCTTTAGACTCACTTATTAATCCTGGATCCTGTTGAACAGTTTTTACCTCCTTGGTGACAATCTTTGGCTCTAAGGTTGGGATAAGCCTTTCCAGTGAATTGATCTGGCTTCTAGTTTGGGAGATTTCACTCATCAGAGATTTGCTCCTCTCACCTTCATCTGAAATCTCCATCTCAAATGTTCTTACTGCCTTCAACATTACTGGATCTTTCTCCAGTCTTACCACTTCTTTTTGCACTACCCTTTCTTTAATGTTCTGCTTCTTTTGCTCCAGAATTGTTATTTCTGTTTTAAGGTGAGACATTTCTTGTTCTTTAAGTCTAATTTCATTCCTCAACCTGCTTATCATTTCTCGAATGTTTGAGGCTTCTACATCCAACTGAGGGTCTTTCTCTATTTCTGTCACCTCTCGTGTCACTAGCCTGGGTTTTGTGTTTTTAATTTCACTTTCGAAACTAGTGATTTTTCTTGCCATCACCTCAATCTCACTTTGGGTTTTGGTGCGTTTCAATGCTTCTTCATGAATCTTTTTTTTAAAGTCCTCCACATTGGCCTCAAGTATTGGGTCACGGTAGTACTGCAGAACTTCAATCTCTTCCCTTCGATCTACTCCTCTTCGGCTTTTTAAAGACAGATATCTGTTCTTGATGCTGCTAAGGTTATTCTCCACATTGGAACGTCTAGCTGTTTCCTCTTTTAATTCTTTCTGGAGAATGTCAATGTCGTCAAAAGCCTTTTGCTGTACTTGTTGTTGTTGTACCATATTTACTTTTTCTGCATTCTGTGTAGAGAAAAGAGGTTAAATATTTAAGTTTAAATATAAAATATTTTTTTAATTTGAACAATTTACATTTTTATCTAGTCTTCAAGTTACAAATATAATGTAATATAACATGATGCAAGTGATTTCCCCCTTATCAATTCTAAACTTAAGATAAACTTAAGACTTGGTCTCCAGTTTAACTGCACCTCAGCCATTATGCATTGTGCTAAGTCCATCTGTTTGAGTAACTGGTCACTTTCAGCGGCTCTTTCAGCATAACGATTCATAAGATCCTTCTCCTGCAGCACAGCAGAAAATAGAATTAAGTATTTCAATTATATTGTTAGATTGTTGTATCATGTTTTAGTTCAGATATTTCACCTGTTTGTCAACAGAGCCAGCCAGTGTGGAGGTGTGAAGCCTTTTAGCATTTGTCTGGGGTGCATCATTAAGAGTAGATTTGTACTTGTCACAATTCATCTCATATTCCTGCAAAAAAAATACAATGTATAGTTATAGAAAACGTTTAGTTTAAAAAACAGTAAAGTATTTTAGGGGATTGTATTTAATTAGTCCATAAAATTATGACATTATATGTGGTCCTGTATACAGACTTCACTTTAACCAAAACCTTTTACTTACATTGAGAACACTCTGAACATCTTTGGAGAGATCAACCACCCTGTCCATGTCATTCCCCTTCCTCTGTATATCCTCTATCACCCTCTTTTGAGAAAAATACAGGTGAGTGGGTAAGTATTAAACTGGTTTATAGTGATTGCTGCTCTTTAATGGGATTGTTATTTTATTTATCATTTTAGCTAATAGTTTAAACATCTAACCTTCTGAGAGTTATGCTTGGCATTGACTTGAGACAGATCATCTCTAGGGCTGATCTTGTTGTTTGGTAGATTATCTAAGAAGGTGTTCAGTGATTGGCTGACATTCTGGAAGTCCTGGTGTTTCTTGCTAGCTTCTTGCAAAAGCCTCTCTCTAAAGAAATGTAAACAAATAAATAATTGCAGATTTAAAAATTTTTTTTAGATTTTAAAGTAATGCTATTTAGTTAGGATGTAGGACTAACCTTTCATTTAACTGGTTGCTCACATTGGCATATCGGCTTTGAAGGTTCTTCACCTCTACTTCCTGTCTCCGTATATCAGGACAGTACTCCTGATAACCCTGCTGAAGTGAACTGCACACCTTCTTAAGTCCCTCTAGGTCCTCACTAAGCTTCTGCATCTCACCTTGATTGGCAACAACGTCTTTTTTCAAACTCTGGATGAACAAGGAAATATTTAGTTATAATGTGTAAGATTGCAGTGTAATTTTTGTTGTGTAATTGCATGTCTTTAAAGAAATAAATGTCCATTGTTGTCTTTGTTAACCAGAAAAAAATTATGTCATATACACAGGGCTTGAAATTTAACAAGTTCCGGAACTTAAGAACTTGTTAAAGAAACTTAAGTTAATGGAGTTTTTGTTTGTTTGCTCTGCATATGCACTCTTAAGCAGTGGTTCACACAGAATTAAAACAATGAGTATCAATATTGGTTTATCCTGGTTAATTAAAACTAAACTATGTTTAGTCATTACCTGAACCTCTTGGGAACGGGTCTGGATGACATTGGGTACATCTGGGATGGTAGAATCATCACTGAGCTTTTTTTCAAAGCCTGTGATGGTGTTGTCCATTTTATTCAGCTGTCTCTCCAAACCCATAGAAGCATTTGATCTAGAGTGTTGAAAAGAGACATCAGGGATGTAATAAGTTTATAATCCCTAGATTATTTTATTACATATAAATGTGTAATTCTGCATATATACATACTTCTTTTTGTATAGATCATTTAAAGCTGCCAGACTGTCTTGTTTATTTTTGGCATCACTGAGTTTTTGGGGTAGAGTAGAAGAGGTTGGTCCATTAGGGTCCTGGGAAAGCAGAGATTCCAGGTCCCTCTGGGCTGTGAACCTTTGTTTTTCCAACTGCTGGAGACCTGCTGCTGTTTTCTGTTCAACAAAAATAAATGTGATGATAAAGCAATAGCAGATGAGGAGGGATTGTAAACCTAATTGATAAATATGCTAAAGCAATCAATTTTTTTATTTGACCATATACATAAGTGCAATGATGAGTGTAAAACTTGGATGTTATATACAGGTGTATACAGAGGAACAAAATATACTCAAACCTATCTCACCTCTTGCTCCTTTAGGCGATTAGCAAGGTCTGTGGCAGGGTCAGTGCGGTTCAGTGGGACTCTCAGACTGCTGAGAGTGTCTTTTTCAGCTTGAGCTAGATCTTTATCCATTTGGTTTAGACGGCCAGATAGCTCTACAGCTTTAGGGTTCTCATTAGGTCTTGGAGCAGGAACTAAAACACCAAATGTGACAATGTGATTTAGGGGCTCATTGGCATGTCCAGTAAATAATTTTTTACAAGCACCTCCTACTTGTTCATCATTTTGCCATTTAGCTTCTCACTAATATTTTTAAATTATACAACATTTTCCAGAGAGATTCTGTAGGCTAAATGGGTGGGTCTTGCTCAACCTCAGCTCACCTCTATGTGACTCGTTGAGTGAGTGAGTGTATGGAAGGAGGTATTTACCTGAAGCCTGTGAAAGGGAGGCTTTTGATGGCTGATTGTTCAGAGAAGTTTTCAAAGCAGCACGTCTTTTCTTTAGATCATCCAACTCTTTTCCCAGCCTGCTCACAGAAGCACAAATTATTAGCTATTCTTGCACAGTTTTAATTAAAACAATTTTTTTTGTAGTTTAAAAAGGGTTTTTATTCTTACAGGTCAACTCTGTTGATGGCCTCAGGATCAGGAGGAGGAATCATAAAGCAAACTCCAGGAAACTTCTTGCTTGTCCCATCATTGGACTGCACCTCCCAGTTGTCACTGTTTGCGTTAGACCTCAGATTGAACAGCTCTCCTCTGTTTAAGGAATCCTAAAAGAATATAAAATATGTTTTGAATCCTATTGGTTAAAGGGAAGCTCAATAAATAAGTAATCATAGCTTTTCATATTTTATATACCTCACCAGTTAAAAACTATGAAATAACACAAATATAACTTAAAAATTATGTTGTGCTTAAAGAAAATAAAACCCTTATATTGTCCACTTTTTCTTAATTATTTGGTCCAAATCATCCATTTCAAAAACATTTTCTAATAATAGAAATTATTATGTTGGCACAATTATATTTTTGTCCTAATTTTAAACATTTAAACACAGAAAACAAGATTTACAATATGATAAGAAACATTTCAGTCAAGTGTTTCCATTTTACTGTGTCTTCATGTCTTTTTGTACAGATTCTAACCTTGGGAGTTTTCCAGTCACACAGAGACTCAACGGTGGTGGTTTTGCTGGGAGTGGTGCGACGGAGTTTTAGAGGTGCAATGGTGGTGCTTCGTTTCCTCAGGTCAGCCAATAGCTGCTCATTACGCTGTAGAGACCTTTCTTCAGCCTAGTGAAACACAAAATAAGAAAGATTCTTATACCATAATAGTGTATTTACTAATGACATTTCCTGTATTAACCAAGTAATACTCCTTTATTTATTTAATATAATAAAAATAATAATTTTATATAATTATGTATAAAATGTTAGCTCACCTCAAGCTGCATCAGCATTTCAGTGTTGGTTTTGTTTTTTAGTGCTTTGGGATCGACAGTGGAGCTGAGCTTGGACAAAGATTCAGACATGGTATCTGCATCCAGTTGGTACTGTTCAGAAGGGCACAAGCAAGGTTTATTGATTCTCATAGTGGTAAACAAAAATGTCTAGGTAGATTGATTGATCCATCTGCCCTACTTACCTTTTTGTATTCCTCAATATTGTCCAGATGAGTTTCCTGACAGATGCAAAGATTAAGAAACTTCTGCCATTCATTTCTTACGTTGTCTCTCTGGGCCTGGGCACAAAAACAAATCAGAGCCCATTTTTGTTTATGCTAGTGTTATGTCACACTAAACTACACTAAACTCAACTAAACATTTTGAATTCTTATGAATTGTACTTACACTAATAATAATATATAGTAATGATTTAAAAACACACACACACACACACAGACACACACACACACACACACACACATATATATTGTGTTTTCTGACCTGTATAGTGTTGGCAGCAGGATGCTTCAGCTCAACTAGTCGGTCCCCATCGTCCTGCAGTTTATTGACCTCACTTTCGTGAGACAGGAGACTGTTGTTCTTAAAATTCTGCAACAGACCAAAGTAAATGTTTTCTCTCAGATCTTCTGCTGTCAGTCCTGCTATTGTCCAAAACTGAGTTATTCCCAATCTGAACGATCAATTCAGACTACTTTATTGCTGTCTTTTATGTTACAGTGTTAGACGTTAATGAAAAGTTAGGGTAACATTTTATTTTACACTGTCTTAGTTACATGTACTTATATTATAATAATAATAACAGTACATAATTACAGGCAATTTACCGTAATCCTAACCCTACAGTACATGCATGTTGTTAATTTATGTTACTTAGTACTTAACTGTACAATTACACTGTACAAGGACATATTAAAATAAAGTCTAACCAAAGTTAGTAAGTATTGAAAGTAGTGAAAGAACAGAAAAGAATAAACTACGACAAACAGTAGGTCTTTTAAAGAAATATCTGCCCTTCAATTCATTCCATTGTAAAAATCATGTGACAGAGCCCAGCTCACCTCATACTGTCTGCGGACATCAGCAGGGTCAGCCATCTGGTCACTCCAGTCCTCTTTAATGATCTTGTTCTGCTCTTCCCTCATGTATGCTACTTCCTTCTCACAGTCCTGCATGTAGTCATACAGGCTGTTCAGATAGTGATGTCTCCATTTTGAGTTATCCTGCAAAGCATTGACAATGACAAATGAGAGGTTTCATTAAGCATCACTGTATGCTTCCAGCACCAATCGTTTGTACTGAAAAAACTGTCAAACAGAATGCAGTAAGGCATTTCTTACCAGTAGGTTAGAATATTGCTTCCTAAGAGCAGCATATTCCTCCTGGAATGAGGGATTGTAGGTTAGGTGAAAAAGTAACTACAACGGCTGAGATAAAGAGGAATTACTTGTTAGACTTGTTAACACAAACATTGCCCAATTCTACCTGAGAGGTGGTGGTCCCAGGGCTGAGTTGGTTGTTGTAAGACTCAATTTCCTTATGTAGGATGTTATGGGCTGCAATCTGCTTCTTCAGGTCAGCCATTGTGGGGCCATAGTCTTCTTTGCTTACATCTTTCTGTGAGGTTTTAAATTAATCAAAAGTACTGATTAATAAACACAGTTTCTGTTTATGATAGTAAAAATGATCATATAAAGATTTTTTAAAATGTTTTTTCTGACCTGTTTCTGGTTGAGCACTTGAGCCCAGTTAATTCTTGACTCGAGTTTGACATTGTTCAATGGCTCATACAGCTCTCGGTAAAGGGAACAATCTTTCAGCCAACGCTCATGAAGACGACTGACGCTGATTAGTGGGAAAAGTGGGAATTAATATTTATATAGCTGGTGGAAAGCGATACTATAACTTTTCATGTAATCAAACAAATGAAAGAGAAATAAAAGTATTCAATTAATTCAGCTCAGTTTTGATGTGACAGAACAATAACAGTGTGAGTCATCCCAACATCTGAACATCTGGGTGTGGATGCCTCTAGTGTCACTCACTCATTCTCTATTTCGAATGCTTGAGGGTGTTTCATTTTCTTGACTTTGTCCTTATCCAAGAACAGATCTTTCAGGAGCCCTTCTGCCTGGCCGAGGAGGTCTGCGTTTTGCTTCTGATGTTGTAATGCCTTACTATTCTTCTCATTTTCAGCATCCTGAGCAGAGAGAAAAAGATCATGCCAATGTACTTAACATGTTAGTTTAATAACTACAAACATATGCATAAAAGTAAAGGGCATTTTCTTACAACGAGCAGCAGCTCCTCCGCCCGCAAAATGTCTTTCTCAACAGTGTCTGCATTCTTTTGCATGCGTGCAATTAACAACGCCAGGTTGCTCATCTGTGACCTGTGGGTACAAAACCAAGGATTAAAGTTTAATACAAAATAGGATACAAAATGTGTACAAAAGGCACTTAAATGCTGAAATAAGACATAAAACTGGTGTTAAGTAGACCTAAAGTAGAAAATGTGAAGATCATCAAATCACAATTGCTTTAAATTATCAGTTTGTTTTATTGTGAGTTCAGTTGATTTTCCAAAATTGTGTGGTTTTCAGCATAAAAGTATCGGTTAGAATTAGAACTCTATGATTTAGCTCATATCTTCCTCTTTCTCTCACTGTTTTTTTGTATTATTTCCTTGAATG
Organism: Ambastaia sidthimunki; assembly: GCA_036877625.1. Classification (NCBI taxonomy): domain Eukaryota; kingdom Metazoa; phylum Chordata; class Actinopteri; order Cypriniformes; family Botiidae; genus Ambastaia; species Ambastaia sidthimunki. The sequence goes on from JAZGTK010004871.1 coordinate 15,260, forward strand.
TAAAACATTTCTAAAAACAAAAAAAATTGTGAGCTTGGGTAAATGTTTTACATATTTTAAATTACTGGGCCTTATTGGTCATCTTCCTTTTAACTGAGTTTCCCCTCCAAAGTGATTTGACCTTCTTTGCCTAAATGATTTCAATTTATTTTTGTTCACATATTTAAAAACAAAAACCAATTATTTAATCCGAAACTATTTGATTTTCAATCTCTGTGACACGCCTCAGAATAAAAGCTAGTTTGTCAAAGAGATAGAACTGATGTGATTGCCTCACCCTGCTGTTAAATAATGTTCTGAAAATATGCAATGTATGAGATACAGAGATTATACTGTGTGATTATATATCTTTCTCATCATGTCATGCTGGTCTGAAATGTTCCATCATTGTTAACTAACAATGCAAACAATGCCACACCATCCTCTACACACCTGTTCTTGAACAACTTCTCACCCACCCAGAAAGCCACATCCTTTAGACATACCTTTAAAACAAAGACCCCCTGCCTAAAGCCCCTTGAAAGTACTTGTGGGACTGAAGGGGACAAAAATTAGATCAAGTAAAGCCTATTTATTTTTTACTGTTTCAATAGTGTTTAATGGAGGGCATAAATAATTTCTGTATGAGAATTACCTTAGATACAGAAAAAATTACCTCAGATACAGAAAATCTTAATGCTTAGGTGTGGACAACCTACCTTCCCATTTAAAATTATGTAAGAAAGCAACACAAAAATTATGTACAAATAATCACACTAACTATTCTTTAAGCCATTATTTCCTGCATATTTTGTTTCTGTATTAGAAAGATTTTCTTTTTAAACACATTTCGAAATTTAACATAATTCTTAAAAATATCTAAAGAGTTCCTACAATCCTTATCATTTTGCATGACAAAATATACTCAAACATACTTGTCACCATCTGCTATCTAAAACCTATTATTATTTTTTTACTATGTTGAGTGAACCGTTTGTAGTTTAAATGCCTTGTTTGCATGACTATGTCGAAAGAATGGACCAACACCCACCAGTCTAGTGGAGGAACAAGCATGTCAGCCCTTACAGGAACTGAGCTATCAGTATCGGTGTCAAGGACACTCCTGTCACTGTTTCTACCATTTTCCAGATCTTCTTTTATTGGGTGGCCCTGATTACTGGATATTTACACAATACTTGGGTAATTACATGCTAATGTCTGTACTTAGCTGTTCAGATGTATCTACATGATACATGCACAAACCAAGTTAGTGGTGTGTACAGATGGTCATGATTTGATTCCTACAAAAGTCTGAGATTTAAGAACAGGCCCGCATATGGTCAATAGAAAGACATTTTGACTGTCCTTCTTTTTACAAATAAAACATCTGGCCTGGTCCCAGTGCAACCAAAACTTTAACATAGTGTACTAACACAACAATAAGATTCTTAGTCTATAATTACACTATTCTGACATTCAGAGGTATAATTGTTCATTTGTTTGCTGGCACATCCATAAGCCCTTTTAAATGACAGTTGAATTCAGAATACAATTACACTCAATAGTTCAACATACTTGAAAATGTTTTAAAAAAATGGTTATTGAATTTGGAGTATGTTACAAAGTTGTTTAAAACATAACTGTAATGTTCCACAGAAGGTACCAATTATATATACTTTAAAAAATGGGCCAAAAATAATTGTATTAGAGAAATAAGTGAGACCTTTAAAAGTTATGATACTTTTTATGTTTTTAAGTAGAAAAAGTAGAAAATGTCTTACCATACAGATCCATAATAATTTTGATGTTTTTTAGATTTGTTTTTTTATTTGAGTTGTTGTGAAAGATTTTTATCTTGCTGTACTTCATCACGGCTCATTTAAATAGCTGTATTTGTAACAAACTGAAATCCTTCCAAATTTGGTTTACAAAGCAGACATTATGTTATAACCAAAAACTGACAGAATAAGGGCTTTAAACTCTGAAAATCAATGTTTTCATTTCTTCCAACTACAGAGCCTTATTCCAAACTTATGTTACATAATGCAAGTGTAAAATTCCTAGTCACTACAAAGTGGAATGGAGATGTTTACTGGCTGGTTGTTGTACACCTTTGCAAACAAGTTTCTAGATCAATCACAGTATAAACATATATGGATTTTAGATAACATCTCTGTGAACATATGACACAGATTTGACAGTTAACCAGCCCCTACATTCTTTGAGGTCTGGTTACCTGCTTCCGCTCAAAACTGATCTCAGACCTGCTTGAACCCAACAAAATAGAACAAAACTAAAACAGCCTGGAGAATAAAAGCACCAATGACACTCACTTGTTTGTCTTGGAATCATCTTTCACAGTAGTTGATTTCTTGAACATCCTGAAAGTTTTGGTAAGGTGCAGTTCACCTCCTCTTCTGCCGGCGTGTGTGAATCTGTCTTACTTTCTTGTTAACCCTCACAATCTTTGTGTCACTCTTCTGTACGCACTCTTTCTCTGCCTCTCCAGAACTGTCACACAGAGCTAAAGTAAAGCTGTTCTTCTGTCTCCACTCCGCCCTGAGTCGCAGGTGTCGGGCAACACCCTGACCACCGCCTTCTGCAAGACCGGGTGGACCAGTTTTACCTTCCCATTTTTCATAAACACACACACATACACATTTACACGTCTGTCATTCATGTCGAGTTCTTGTATAGTTGCTAGTAATAAAGGTGTGTGTGTATATAAACATGTGACCATAATCTCACTTCACTAACTACCATTCGAATCAAATTGAAAAAAACCCAAGTAATAACTTATCAAATAATGGAAGAGAGAAATATATGGAATTTTTTTGGTGACGTACTATTTGATGTGTTACTACAGCATGCTTGATAAAATGCAGCCTGTCGTAGTTATGTAAGACATTTGGTATTGCCAAAGTAGTAATTAATTCTTTATTTTATTATTTCCAGCAGTTTCTTTCACTGTTTCTGCTGTGTTTAATGTGTCTGTGAATGTGAGATGGTGTAGAATGTCATCGGGTCACTTTCTCTCAACAGGGTTGTGGTAGTTAGCCCACATTTCTAACATGCACTGTCACATGGTTGGGTGTGCCAGAGATTTAGGCCTAATGCCTTACTCTGCAGTCGCTCCCTCATTCTCTCCACCGCCCATACCAAGCAGCCTTATCTTGTCTTTACTGTGATAATTACTTTTCACTGTACACTAACCCTCATCAAAAATATTTGACAAAAACTTTTGTGAAACATTACATTTTTTGTGAAACATTCAATTTAAAAACAAATACAGAGCAGGCTTTGAACCAAAATACAAAACCACTGCTAGAGAAAACACACATTTATACAGTTGGACTGACTCAACATCTTATAATCACCAAGATTTCGCTACCTTAGTAATTCTAAGGTAGCGAAATCTAAGGTTCTATCTGACATTATTGACATTGGGTTATTGACTTATTCTTACTCTAATATAACTTATTGACACTATTAAAGGTCTTTTATTTTTAAAAAATGCATTTTGGGTGTTTAATTTAAAAAACAAAAAAAATTAAGTTTTGGTATTTACAATGGAATGCAAACTGGTCAAAACGCAGATAGAACCTTATAAATCTAAGGTAGCAAAATGTCTCTTGTGACAAAATGTTTAAAATTGTTTATATAAATCTCCCAGTTATATAATGGAAAGTGTTTATTTGTAGCAGCTATTAAAAGGTCACACAAATTGAACATACGTAAGAAAAAACAATAACATTATTCTTGCATTGCTAACAGATAGTCGAATGAATCAGTCATAGTTACGAATCATTTTGTAATGAACAAACAAATTCAAACCATTTTGGCAAAAGTGTTATATGGATAATTAAGAGTTCTTGAGAAACCAAAAAATCTGGATGGATTATGTCCATGTGCCCTAATTTTTTTCAATCTTTTTTTGCGATTAATTTTTTGACAGAAAATACAGCATGAAGCTTTATTTAAAATGCATAGATTAACCAGAACATAAGGAGTGGCTGGGATTAAGAAAGAATGGATAATTCATGTCGGGGTGTAGTTCTTGTTTATTTCTGGCTGTTAATTAGATGCATTTATACAAAAGAAAACAGTTAACACAGAACCAAAACATGATAAATCAGGCTGAAACAGCAATACTACTGTGTTAGCAAAACTACATATTTTGGTCCTGGTGTTACCAAACCATTAGGACTAAAATAAATTGTTTACCATCAATTATTTTACATATATATGATTGTCAATGCAGGATATCTAAGATCTAAGAATATCTAAGGTCTGCATGCCTCAACATGTTAAAGGTGCCTTCAATTAAATGCTTGGTTGCTGAGCACAAATCATTATTTGACATCCTTAATATTCAGCCTGATCAACAACATTGTACATGTATTTTTTGTGTGTTCTTTGTACTATGTTCTTAAGTATTTGTTTTGAATTTTAGTGGTGAATGAAGCTAAATAAGTCCACAAGAATATATGAATGACTGAGAATGCCCGTTAAAAAACAGCCACAATCAGGCAGCATGTCCAAAATCACCCTCTATCCTCACATAGTGACCTCAATCAGATTTAAGCCAATTTGAACTAATGCCCACTATGCGAGTTGTTTCTGCATTAACAACTTTTCACGCACAACTCACTTTCAGGCAGCAGCAGACAATCTTCAGCTTTAATACATTTTAAGCTAGGATATATTTTCCTCTACAGATTTTACAAAAGTCCTGGGCTTTTGGTGCCATACTCCATACTATTAGGGGAGTATTAATGTGTCTTGTGGTATCTGGCACCAGTAGATCCTGAAAATTGCAAGATGGGCATGCACAGATACTCAGTCCGATGGAGATCTAGGGAATTTGGAGACAAAGGCAACATATTGAACTCTTTGACATGTTCTTTAAACCATTCCTGAACATTTTTAGCAGTGTGCATTATGCTGCTGAAAGAGGCCACAACCAACAAAATATAATAAGGATGTGGCTAGTCTGCTACAGTCTTTAGGAGGATGGTACATGTCCAACTTTTTCAGCAGAACATAAAAATACTTCCACAAGCCTGCATTCTACATAATATAAAAAAATCTACCTGATCTAAAAAGTGTGACTTATCAGACCAGGAAACCTTCAATTGTGCTATTGTCTAGTTCTGATGCTCACAAGCCCTTTATAGCACCTTAGGTGGCTAATGGGATCATCATAGGCAGTGATTACACAGTGGTTACACAAACTGTTAAGTACTGTGATCTGACCTTTTTCAGCTTTGTTTTAATGGTACCATTGTAATCATGTTATTTGCTTCACCTATATATATAGTATACACACACACACACACTCGTTTGAGTTTGGGGTGCAACGCAACTGCAGTTAATGTTCTGTGCATGTTGTCAAGAATGTGGGGATGAACAAATGACAACAGAAAGCTGTCAGGTGTTCCGTGATAAAAATCTACTCGAGACTTTTTGTTGGTTTTATCCTGTAAGACGAGTCTTCTTTTTACCCATGTGGCATTTGGTGACACACAGATCCATGTGCTGTATGAAAATACACACTTCACGTGCAGGAACAGTTGCTTTATTTTTTATTTTTAAACACAAAAACAATTCTTTCATTTTAACATTGTTCTCTATACTGGATGTTGGAAGATTAAACAATTGAATCAGATTTTGAAAGGGACATATAAACTTGTAAGCATAACTTGTATTTCTAAGGTCCATGCAAGATAACAGAAATCAAACTATTTGTAGAGATCAGAGTTCATAGTAAGAACTATTTAACAACTCTTCATTTACACACCAGACAATGTGAAGATGAGGCTGATTTGTGTGTTGTGTGATCATTTAAGTGACAACACCATCTTATGAGTTTGGTCTCACACCATTTAATGAAAAAATCTTGTAAAATGCTTTGTGTACCAGTATTGTACACCACAATTCAAAACCTTAAAGAAACAAAAAAAAAAAACGATGTGGGAACCTCATATAAACTAAATGCTCAGCAGTGTTGTCTACTTGCTAAATGTAATGACACCACTATTACATAATGTGGTGATATCAGATGAAATAAAGGCATTAATTTTGCCTAGATTTTGGGGTCAAACAATTACAGAGCCCCAAACATGATCTCTGAACACTGGCAAAGTTAATATAAAACACTTAAAATAAAATTAAAAATATTGGACAAATTTAAACATGATTGACCTTAAATTTAACCATCTGAATTTACTACCAAACTTTTGGCATTTACTCTTCTCAAACGTGTAATAGCAAGTTTTGGGAAATAGTATGGGACTGAATAAAGATTCATAACTCTTAAACAAAGAGAACTGTACTCATGTGACTACAGCTGCACACAAACAAGCCAAAAAAAGTCAGATTTAGCTTCCAAAGCCAAAGAAGCCCTTGAAGTAGCCAGTGATGCCACCTTTGCCCTTCTGCTCAACCTTGTCATCAAGAGGCGGAAAAACCACATGGTTGAGTGCCAGGTCAAAGAAGAGAGGCTTGCATGGGATTGGCTGGAAGTCTGGAGGAAACTGCACCAGATTGGGCTGCTTGCTCAGAAGAGCAGGGTCATGTCGGAAAGTTTCCAAACGCTCAGACAGAGGCTGTGGATTAAAAAAGGTTTTACCAAAAAAGTATAAAATACAACTTCCATGTCAATAAGCCAATTCAAGCTGCATTTAAAACTTAAAAATGCAGACATTCACAAAAATCTGAGCATTTATCAGTTCTAATCCTTAGTTTATTAAATGATCTTCATAATAACCATATTTTGAAACAGCAAAAAATAAAAGCTATATATCATACTGACCAAGTGAATGCTTTCAAATAATAACATTGCATACTCTTTACATAATACATAGCACTTTAACATGTGACTATGTATACAAGCTTTTCTATTTAGCCTTTAAATATCCCTTGAGTTACAAGTGATGTTAATGTCTAAAATGTAGAACATTTTACTAAATTTGAGCAAATTGGCTTCAGAAAAGGTGGGTTTAGCTAAAAGCTTGAGTACTGGGTTTGTACATCTTTTCACTTTTTAAGCACTTTACAGCTGTCGTAAATCACATTTACATACACTTCATCACATTAAATCAGATGTTATTGGTCTATTAAACAATTGTGATGGCTCTCTACAGAAGAAATCACTTCCTGTTTCAACATTTCAAATCATTTGAAAATATTTGGGTAAAGTCTTTGTTCCCGCTCTTACCATGGTGTCTTTAACATGTGGTAGTGTGGGCATCTCAGCAACGTCATCCGTGTCTAAAACAAATTCAACATCATAGTCAGCTGCAAGTAATGAAGTTTTCAGGTGATGGAACTTCCACTCTCTTCCTATCCCATCCTGTGCTAATATTAGATTTTTCTTTAAGCATGTGACATGTCTGCAGTGCATTACGGCTCCGACAAGGTTTTGTTTTGACCTCCAATGTGATGCCAACTCACTCCAGAAGCATTTCTTGTTTGTTTCTTTGTTCTACCATGGGAAAGTTTGTTACATGGTTGTTTTGCTTGGTTTAATTGTGTGTATTGCTATGACCTCATTTGTTGTGCTGTAGCCTACAAAGTGAATACACTTTAAAGTCCAGTTATGAACAAGGATAAACGATCTGTAGCTGTGTTTGAGTCATTTAAAATACATCCTCGTTACAAACGATGATGTTAAATACTACACAGAATGTTTAAATTTTAACTATTTTGAATTTGAGCTGTTCGGCTTGGACACTATGTCTGTCAAAAATAGACTAGGTAGCTATCTTTAGCGAAACAGCACAGAGACGCTTCTGGGACGCATTTGAAATTTGCCACGGCGCAGCTAATATAAAATCAAGCACTGACAAGAATGGCTGTGTCGGAGCTGTAATGCTCTAAAAACGTGTGCAGTGTAAATAAGGGGACAAGCTAAGGGTAATCAGAAAACAGTGTGGTTAAATATTTACCCTGGATGAATAACACAAACAAACGCTTCCTAAGTTATCAACTTTAACACCATTTGCATCTGCAGCGTATAATTAAGTAAATCGAACATCTTATCCCATGTTGTTTGCTGTAGACAGAGAGCTGTGGTTCAGTTGCATGGGAACGAGTGCACAATGAGGACGCGCCGCACCCGCGCTGTAAATGCGCTCGTGCGTTCTGTTTAAAACCAGAATGAACGCAGTAAATGCGCGGCTTACGCACTACATAAGCATCTGTTGTTAAACGGGCGTAACCGCTACAGGACACGCCAATATCAATTTTAAGAATTCTGATTTGCCAC
>JAZGTK010004872.1:0-21773 GCA_036877625.1 Ambastaia sidthimunki
GTGTCCTGAGTCCATGTTACAATATCTGTTAAACAGCTTGACTGATCAAAATCCCTTAAATAACTTTTGTCATGAGAGTCTCTAAATAACCCACGCCAAATTTAAGCAAATTGGAAAAGGAGGGTTGGTTGGTTGGTGGGTTTAAATAATTACATTAGTCAGAAAAATGAAAAAGTCTATATTTTCTAGACAGAAATGAAATTTAAAATATACAAGATTTATTTTGTAGGGTATTCAGAATTTAAGAGAGAATAGAGTTTGATTATAGCCCACACGGTTGTAGAGATATTGACCAAAATGTAAATTAGTATAGCAGGGATATCTGACCATTTTTTACAGCAACTTACAGTCTTTGACAACAAGAAAGCATAATAAAAATAATGACTGAGATGCCCTTGAGCAAGGCACCATTTCCCCTGTTGCTCCCCAGGCACTGCAGTGATAGCTGCCCACTGCTGTGGGTGTGTGTTCACTACTCAATGAATGGATTAAGAGGTCACCATGGGCTACCGTAAAATCTTTTTAAATTTTTAATCACCATTTAGTATGTTTTTAAGCAGTTAAAAAAGTTTGAGGACAAAGGAAGTGTTTTCATAAACTAGTCAGGGGACAAGTGACAAACCAGCCAGACAAACCAAGTGACAAAACTAGTCAAGTGACAAGTGACAAACCACAGGACAATCCAGGGGAAAATGGACCTCAGATTTACACTTCTTGAGGGAATATTTGAAGGATAGACAAACAACATTTTACACATATCTAAATAAATATCCAAAACGTTTCATTAGTAGAGCAAGCCAATGAGTGGTCATCTGCCATTTAGTGGCTATAATAGCTGACTATAGCATTTTCACCTTTTTATCTGTTAAAAAGGCATCTATTGTCTGATCAACATAAAATTTAGCAAGCTTGTTCACTGTTATATGCAGTATATTTTTATTTGATATCATGTCAATAAATCAGTGCAGTGCAATTCTATGGACTCTCCAGGTCAATAATTTAAAGTATTTACATAAGCAATATTTAAATACTGTTTTTTATTGACAGCAGCGGTTCTAAGGCAAAGCTGTTGAGAATTAGGAGCTCTAACATATATTAATATTTTGTCTATGTGTCAAATGTTACTTGATATGCAATCAATTCAAATCAGTTTTATTTATATAGTGCTTTTCACAATGTTACATTGTTTCAAAGAAGCTTAACACAAAATACTAAGATATATTTAGAAATCAATAAAATTGGAAAAAAAAAAAATTCAGACATTCTACACAATATATGGTATTATTGCAAATATTTTGTGCAATTCTTATTGCACAAACACACAATACACACAAAACACATACAAGTAATATAATATGTGAGAGTAATTACACTGATTGAATGATTACAGAATCCTAAGATAAGTATATGTCAGCAGTCTCCCAGTAAGCAAGCCAACAGGGCGACAGTGGCAAGGAACCAAATCTCCAGTGATGTATAGATGGAGAAAAAACCTTGGGAGTAACCAGACTTAGCTGAGAGGGCCAGTTCTTCTCTGGCACGTTAAAGCTGCAATTTGTAACTTTCCTGTATATAAACGTAGTGCTGGTAGTAGCGATTTATAATTTTACTGATTTTGTCAAACACTAAGAAATGTTACAAGCAGAGGTGGCAGCATAATGTTACCAATTGCAGCTATAACATCTCACTGCTGTGACAGAACAGGGAACAAATATGGAATTAAGCTAATCTAAGGGTTGGTAAGTTAATGGGCTAATGTGGTTATACTTGTATGTGCTCGTAAGGACTCTGGCTGCTGCATTTTGGACTATTTGGAGTTTTTGAATTAAACCTGCAGGACAGCCACCTAATAAGGCATTGCAATAATCAAGTCTTGATGTCATGAATGCATGAATTAATTTTTTTGTGTTTGACATAGAGAGCATGTGTCATAGTTGTCATGTTTCTACCAAAACGTCATAGCTGGAAGTACATACATGGTCTGTAAATCAAGTCAGTCAAATGTCTAATTAAATGTAAGTATTCTGAGTTTGATTAAATAAAAGTTTCATTGTGTACTTCTAACCAATAAACACCTTTGTTACACTGGTGAACATTACATAAAATGCAATTGATAATTTTAAATTATGTTGTTAAATGAAGCTCTACCCTCTATATAGACTCTACTACTTAGTTTAAAATATGTAGCACAACAATACTACATAAAACACAAAAACATATTACAGCACACTTGTTTGAAGTGATACAATAATTTTGTATCAACTTGTTTGTAAAAGTTCAGTGCAGATAAAAAAAAAATATGACTGCCTTTTCCAGTAAGCTGTTATGAGGTTAAAAGAAATTGTGTTGTCTTTATGAACAAAATATTTGGATTGTTCTGAGGGGCCACATTGACAAGTTTGAGAGTGCTGTCCATGCTCCAAGGAACCATTTTGCGAACACAAGTGAATATATAGGTTAATTGGTTATGTAAAGATTGCACTAGATGGGCAGAGTGTGCATCTGTGAAAGTATAATTGGTAAAAGTATAAATCCTTTAAATTGCTCTTTTGAATAGCTTGTGAACACAAAATATCTAAATTCCAGAAAGTGAGACTATTGCAAAAGATCAAAAGTGTTATCCATGTGTTCCGTCATTTGAATATAAAACTAGTAGTTAATCATAGGTAAGTCATGTAGCCTGTAATACAACCCAGCAATCATGAAAAGCAGTTAATCAGACAGTGTAGACGTTTTTGAATGTTTTAGAATATATTATAACCGCCACCTAGATGGCGCTAGCCCCAAACTTTGCAGGCGCTGTCAGGAAAAGCCAAATTTCATGTCACATATGCTTGGACATATGCATTTCCATATGTCCAAAAGAATACAACTAGTATATAAAAAGGTACATATCATGGTGCTTGGTCCCATGCAAACTGAATCAAGATTTTTTCAGATTTAGCAGTACAAGTGTACACTTGCCCCACTAAGAAGTTAAGCTACTAACAGCAGAAAGAGCAGTGTTTGTAACAGTAGTAATGTTTTGAGATTTAACACTTTTACAATGACAGTTTCCTTGCTGAAGAAATACATTCTTACAATTATATGCAAGCACATTCTTTTAACATTTTTTTTTGTTTTATTTAAACTGTTAATCTTTTGTGTTTAATTGAATGTTCACACAAACATTTAACTGATTCTTGATTTTTGGAGAACAGAACCCTTAAAATTGAAAACACCGCAGTCTGACAATAAATGCTCACTGTGGATGTCACAGTCTGACATTAAATACTCACTGTGGATGTCAGAATTTACAATGAGTATTAAGATTTTTAACTGAATATTAGATGGAAGACAAGTACATTAACACAACTGTTAAGTTAATAAATACTTTTAACAACAACAAAATTGATACAAATCCCACAGGGATATATCACTCATACTTTCTTCTACATAAAACTGGACATTTAAAAATGCTTTAATCTAAATGTTTTAATCTAGAAATTTCAGAAATACAAAATGGTTTAAACAAGCATAAATAGCACATCAGAATTTAAAATATTGTACAAAAGTTTTTTTTAACACTAATCAAACTATTAAAAAACAAGGCATTAAAACTACTATAATTGTGTGAAAGAGTAACTGGGCGTATCTGTCAGCAGCATGTGAAATACAGTATGTGGTCCTGAGTGCATGGCTTTGTAAAAGAAAAATAAATCAGTCTCTAACCTAACCATCAACTGTGCATTCATTTTTTCAGGATTACCATGGGCTGCATGTCTTGAAGTTGTTTCAGCAGATCAGAACTAGTGGAAACGTTTTTATAAATAACAATTTTAACATTCTTTACAGTCTCAAGTTTTAGGGGATTTCTAAAATTAACTATGCATTGAACTTCATCTCTTTCTCTGATTGCTGGTAGAAGTGTTTGCTGTTCCTTTGAGGTCAAATGACTTAAATTTGTTTTTCGTTTATCAGGTATTATGGAGTGTTCATTGAACTTCAGGATGGATGTCTCAACTTCCGAAGGCCTGTAAAGTCTTAGTGCAACTTTATCCCCAACATGGTTCTCTTGATGGTTCAATATGGATCCAGAGACTTCCAGCATACATTTAACACCTTTCCGAAGACTTAGCTTTCTTTCTAGACAAATTTTGTTTCTACGTTCCGACTTCCGTGGACGACCTCTTTTGCGTTTGATACCACTTATGACAGTGAAACTTTCATTTACTATTACATCTGTTGCAGTATGAATTTTTGGGCCCACGTTTTGAGAACTAACCTTGGAATTTCTTGTTTGTTCTTCATTAAGTACTGTTTCCTCCATCTCACAGTTTTTTGAGTTTTTTTCTGATATGGTAATCTCTTTTCTTTTCTTGCAAAATATGAACTGGCTCCTCTGATCCTCAATGTACTGTTCTGGGAGACCATGAGTAGTATAATGTTTCAATATATTCTGCTCTGTATCCATAACTGAGTCACAGCTTTTAATCATACAAGGGTACTGCGGAGGAAATCCTTTACCGCACATTGCAGATGCTTCATCAATGGATTTAAGAACAGGCTTTGCAAAGGTCATCCGATGGTTTTGTGCCTTATCCTCCATTCTTTTACAATTCTTCACCTCAATGTTATTTGCAATATTATCTTTTCCATGGTTAGGATCAGTACCTGCACTTATGTTTTTTGCTTGAACATTGTCCCCATTACTATTTTCTTGTTCATGTTTCTCTTTTATAGTTTCAAAATTTGCTTGATGTTTCTTCATCAGATGTCGTAAAAGGTTTGACTTGGTTGTATAAACCCTGTCACAACCTTCAAACTGACATCTAAATGTGAGGTCCACATTCTCAAAGTCTCCCTCTGCTGAAACTTTTATTGCCTTGTGATCATTTTTTATGTGATCTATGTATTTCAAATGACATGTAAAGTCAGCAGAACATTTTGACTGGTCACACTGAAATGTACCTACTTTAACACCAGATAACAATGAACTTGCCTTTTCCAATGTGCATTTGTGAAGCAAAAGATAATGCTTCAATAAACTTGTAACTTTTGAGACTACTTTCGAACACTGTTTGACTTGACATTTATATTCTTGCATTCGAACTGATCCATCAGCATCTTTAGTACTGGCACCAGTTTTTTCATTACTTTCAGACTGATGCATAGCTCTGTAATGGAGAATCAGATTTTGTTGGATTGAAAAGGCAGCCACACATCCTTCGTGCACACATCGGTATGGCCTGTACAAACTAAGATTATCACCAGAATCAATGTTCACTGGCATATTATTTGTTTTCTGAAATTTAACTATTTCATCTGATTTTGTCTCAATTTTACTATTCTGGATAGTTGCATCTTTGGTATCTTTGTCTGGTGCATTCATTGTGCAAATGGGAGAGACACTTTCAACAGTTAGTTTCTGTGGTGGAAATACACCTGGCTCATGCTTTACTGTAGCAGGAGAGGGCAGCTTTTCAACATATGCAGCTGCAAAGCCTTGAAGATTTGCTGAATTTCTCGGTGATATTTCGTGACATAGAGTCTCGGTGCTGAAAACTGCAGAGTCTTGTGTAAGGGTTTTCATTTTCTTTGTGGCTACACTGACTGCTCTTGTCTGCTTAACATCTGAATCTATAGTTTTCATGGTTAACTTTGGATGGACTTGGTAATTCTGCTCTGATAAGTCACTGCCCTGTTTAGTTACAGAGCTAAAATGCACATCTTTGAACTCTTCTGTAGATTTTCTGATCTTTCTAAAACCAAAACCGATTTTCAAGTGTGACATTTCTTCTTTTGAAAATTGATGGATATTTTTGTAGTGGATTTTAAGGCCTGTGGTTCTGGTAAATGTCTTTGAACATAAATGACAGCTGTAGGGTGCCAATTTGTCAGGGTTTTTCTTCATTTCATGAATTCTGTCATCACTATAATCGTGTACCTTGCAAAGATGTTTAAAAAGGGCTTCTTTTGTCATTGCTCCATACACACAGTCTTCTTTGCATCTAAAAGGCTTTAAAATTAATTTCTGCTCATTTTGTACCCTAACTTTATTTGTGTGACAATGATTTTTTCTTGTCTTAGTGTTAGGGCTAAGACTATGCAGGTCAGTGATGCTCTCAGGTGCACAAGTCTCCTGATTATGAACATCAACCAAATCAAGACGTTGCAATGCCCTTAACATTTCTACAATTTTACCATCTTCACCAGTATTTGCAGGAAGGAATTTAGCCTCAGGTTTAGTTTTTATGCTTGTCTCTTGTATAGGTGGGTGGCAGAAAGTGGAATGTTGAATCATTTTAGGGGATTCTTGAGATGGCACACTGGTGTTCTGAATGATGCAATTTTTATCGTGCATGCTTGGTGGTCTGTTATCAGTAAAGACATTTGGTTCTGATGATGGATAGATGAAGGGTTCATGATTTTGATCCTGTATGTTATTTGTAGGAAGAGGCATCTGTACTGTTGAAATATCAGGATCATTCAGAAAATCAAGAAATGATGCCGGTAAATCAGAAGTAAAATCAAATTCATCTACCGGTTTGCACTGTGAGCGTTTGGATAAATGACCTCCAAGTGACTTTGTGCTTGAGAACTCTCTGTAGCACCTGCAGCAAATGACTTTTCCATCCTGTATTATTGCAGGCCATTTTGTTCTTTTAGATGATTTGATTTTCTTGGTTTGCTTGGTTTCAACAGAACCTGAAACAATCTGTTCATCTGAAGAGAGTTCTTCTGTTCCTCTCTGAGACATTTCATGATTAAAAACAACTCCTGGATGTTTCTCATTAGTTTGAGGGACAGCACTGCAAACTGGTACTATGAACTCCTCTGACTGTTCTTTGAAAATAGGGGTTACAAGATTTGATATACATTTAATATCTGATGAAAATAATGCGTCAGTGCTGATTTCTTTGTTTAAATTTCCCAGGGACTGCACTGATATAGAACTTGCCTCTGAAGAAAAAGCTGAGAAACATGAACTGATGTTCTGCCCAGGCAAAGATTCTGTATGCAACAAACTGGTGCTGATAGAAATCTCCTTGGAATGGTTGTGTCCTGTCTGATTGTATCCAAGATCAATGCTTGCTGACTCATCCTGTGACAAGTCACAAGTCTGATCACCATTAAGAGCATGTAGTACTCTAAGAGAGCTTGACACATATTTTGAGGCTTCATTTAATACACTTGAGGGTGTGTGGACGTTCATGGAAAGAGGGGTTATGCCATCATAAACAGAGGCAGAAGCATGATCTAAGATGGGATCAGAATGGTATAATGGGTTGGTGTGTTGATTACCAGATAAAGTCATAGAAGAGTAGTTATTTTGTACATAAAAACCTGAATCCATATTATCTATCGTAGGTGTTGTCCATGTCGGTGATAATGGTACCTGCATCAGTTCTGACGGATTTGGTGACGCATTACTTTGAGTACCTTCCAGCTGAGAGGACAACTTTGCACTTATGGGCTGCATACGATCATAACCAACGAGAACAGATGGAGAACTTGGAATCGTTGAGTCCAGACAATTTTTCTGTTCAATTCCTTCACTGTTTTGACAAGTTTGTTGGGAAAGGCTTGTCCATTTCTTCATTATCTCAGAATGAGTGGTTGTATGCTTACATGAAGACTTTCTTGCTGCAATTTCTGCTATCCTCTTGTACTTTTTGGACAGCTTCCACTCCTCAAATGCCTCTGAATGAACATTTTTAACATGCCTTGATAAACTTTTTGAAGTGCTGTATTTACGAGTGCAGGTTTCAAATGGACATACATAAGTCAGACTTTTCTCTTTTTTGGCTTCTGTCACAGAAGACTTTAGTATTGAATGTTTAAGCTGACTCCATGGGGCAAAAAACAACTTCTTATCTTTTAAGAATGTTTGGGTTACACTGTCAGAATTCCTTAGAGCATTTAAAAATATGGGATTATCACTCTTGATAGGAATAGGCTCCAGTTTTACATAGCAAGATTCAATATGCTGTATCTGCTCTGTACTCTCAGGTCTAGGCTTCAAGCAATGAAATGTATCAGTACCATCAGGACAATTGGCAGATGTTTGGGAAACATTTTCATTTACTGACAGAGCGGGGCATGTTACTAGTTTTTCAGGATTTGCTGTAGAACCTGTATTGCTGTTTAATATGCTCTTGACTGAGCATTTAATTTGTATTAGGCTAGGCTCTTGAGAAACCTCTTTAATTTGGCTTGATGGTAGCTCTAAGTGAAGAGAAGACTGAGCTGGCAGTTCCAGTTGAGAATGTGGTTCCTCATCAATAGAGTGGTCCTGCTTTGCATGTTCTTGCTGATGCAGATCTAGCTCAGACAGAGTGTAAAACACTTTACTACAGTTATGTCTTTTGCAAGAGAACGTCATGTAGTGCTGTGCTTCATGATCATACAACAAGTATGTTTCACTGAAAATTTTATCACAGTTTGGATAGGCACATTGTGCCTGAAAATCTGCATGCACTTTTCTGTGCAGGATGAGCTCAGTATGAGAGAAAAAGCTGCAATTACATCCAAGCTGTATGCAAAAAAATGGCTTCTCACCACAATGCATTTGTAAGTGATCATTAAGATGAGTCAAATTAACAAACTGACGGTGACAATATTGGCACATAGCCTTCTGACTTTGTATTTTTAGAAAATGCATTGCTTCCTGCTCATCTCTGTGGGCCTTCACATGTGCAACCAAATTCCTAAAGTACTTAAAAACCTTTTGACAACTTGTAACAGGACAGGAACAATCTTTACTGTTGTTAACATCACGAATAGGGTTGGATTGTTTTGAAGACAATGACTTAACTTTACCTTTACCATTTGTGACGGGACTGCAGTTTGAAGCATTTAATTTGCTAATTTGCAGGGCTGTTTTGCTGTAGTGTTTTTGTTTATTTAACATAATGCTCTCTGGTTTGAACTTGGTATGAAAACTGGGACATTTCTTGGTTGCATTCATAGCAGTAAGACGCTCTTTACATGACTGTTTAACATGTGATGCTACATGAGGCTCTAGAATTTCCCTAGTCTGAAATGTTTCAGCACATATTGGGCAATGGAAAATCCCATCTTGAACATGCTTCAATGCATGCTTTACAATCCTGTGTCCAAGAAACTCTTTATCACACAGCACACAGTACTGCATATAAGCTTGCCAGTTGCGGAATCGAGCAGAAACAAATCCCTTCTCTCTTAACTTCTTCATTTCCCTTTTCTTCTTTCGCTCTGTTTCAACTTTACTAAGCTCATAAGTTGGACTATGGGTTAAATGTATAAGTCTAAAATCCCTCTCATCAGGGTCTTGGGTTTCATTGTCTTCAATGTCAGTACGTTTGTCAGCAGACAGTATAGATGCTGCCTCCTGACCCATCAAAGCAATGCAATGACGCTTTAGTGTTTTCCAGTCCCAGAACTCTGGATCAAAGGGCCACTTTGTCTTTAAAGCCAGCAACAGGTCACAACGTAGTGAGTTCAGAATCAAGGGATCCTCCTCAAGCTTCTGGTCGGGTTCATTAAAGACTGTCTCAACAGCATAATAAGAGTCCACAGATGGCTTTACCAGGAACTCAGTAAGTTGACAAGCACGTTTCACTTCTAAGTCTAAAGGCAGTAAACAAGATATTGTTTTGCAGATGGTAATATTGCAGTCCTCACTGTCATGAACTTCCATTTTAAGTGCTTGAATGCACATTTCGATACATGCTGAAAGTCCATCTTTGTCAACCTAAGAAAATAAAAATGTCATTGAGTGTCATTGCCTTATTTTCCATAACACATTGACACAAAAATGAAAACATTTCTAACCTCAGCCTGCACAACTTTGATGAGGAGCAGAATATGGTACACACTCCCAGAGTGTCGTGCTAACAGTCTGCATTGTTCCAAGAATGCCTGTTTTGATTCAAGCCGTATTAGAAGCTTACTCCAAAACAATGTAAGTTCCCTGTAAAAAAAAAAAAAGCAAAATAATTAAAGCACAATATATTTTAGTGGATGTATGCTTTTTAAACTGTCATATGTAATAATAATCTTTAAAAATAATTAAAAATAAAACATCTAGTTATCTTTAAAGTAATCATGTCAGACTTTTAAATATCAATGAGATCTTATAATCATAGTAAAGCTTTTTGCACACTTGACTTGTTGACAAAACAAAAATCAGAACAGATGCATGAATAAAACAACACTTCTTGCAGCGAGTAGACATTCGAGACTATATACAGTGAGGGAATTTTTTTTTGATCCCCTGCTGATTTTGTACGTTTGCCCACTGACAAAGAAATGATCATTTTATAATTTTAATGGTAGGTTTATTTGAACAGTGAGAGACAGAATAACAACAAAAAAATCCAGAAAAAGGCATTTCAAAAAAGTTATAAATTGATTCGCATTTTAATGAGTGAAATAAGTATTTGACCCCTTCACAAAACATCACTTAATACTTGGTGGCAAAACCCTTGTTGGCAATCACAGAGGTCAGACGTTTCTTGTAGTTAGCCACCAGGTTTGCACACATCTCAGGAGAGATTTTGTCCCACTCCTCTTTGCAGATCCTCTCCAAGTCATTAAGGTTTCGGGGCTGATGTTTGGCAACTCGAATCTTTCGAGCTCCCTCCACAGATTTTAAGGTCTACACACTGGCTAGGCCACTCCAGGACCTTAATGTGCTTCTTCTTGAGCCACTCCTTTGTTGCCTTGGCCGTGTGTGTCATTGTCATGCTGGAATACCCATCCATGACCCATTTTCAATGCCCTGGCTGAGGGAAGGAGGTTCTCGCCCAAGATTTGACGGTACATGGCCCCGTCCATCGTCTCTTTGATGTGGTGCAGTTGTCCTGTCCCCTTAGCAGAAAAACATCTCCAAAGCATAATGTTTCCACCTTCATGTTTGACGGCGGGGATGGTGTTCTTGAGGTCATAGGCAGCATTCCTCCTCCTCCAAACACAGCGAGTTGAGTTGATGCCAAAGAGCTCAATTTTGGTCTCATCTGACCACAACACTTTCACCCAGTTCTCCTCTGAATCATTCAGATGTTCACTGGCAAAATTCAGATGGGCCTGTACATGTGCTTTCTTGAGCAGGAGGACCTTGCGGGCGCTGCAGGATTTTAGCCCTTCACGGCGTAGTGTGTTACCAATTGTTTTCTTGGTGACTATGGTCCCAGCTGCCTTGAGATCATTGACAAGATCCTCCTATGTAGTTCTGGGCTGATTCCTTACCGTTCTCATGATCACTGAAACTCCACGAGGTGAGATCTTGCATGGAGCCCCAGATCGAGGGAGATTGACAGTTATTTTGTGTTTCTTTCATTTGCGAATAATCGCACCAACTGTTGTCACCTTCTCACCAAGCTGCTTGGCGATGGTCTTGTAGCCCATTCCAGCCTTGTGTAGGTCTACAATCTTGTTCCTGACATCCTTGGACAACTCTTTGGTCTTGGCCATGGTGGAGAGTTTGGAATCTGATTGATTGATTGCTTCTGTGGACAGGTGTCTTTTACACAGGTAACAAACTGAGATTAGGAGCACTCCCTTTAAGAGAGTGCTCCTAATCTCAGCCTGTTACCTGTATAAAAGACACCTGGGAGCCAGAAATATTGCTGACTGATAGGAGATTAAATACTTATTTCACTTATTAAAATGCAAATCAATTTATAACTTTTTTGAAATGCGTTTTTCTGGATTTTTTAGTTGTTATTCTGTCTCTCACTGTTCAGATAAACCTACCATTAAAATTATAGAATGATCATTTCTTTGTCAGTGGGCAAACATACAAAATCAGCAGGGGATCAAATAATTTTTTCCCTCACTGTAGCACATATATACACAGAGAAACATTTGATCTTTATAAGAAGTGTCCTGTGTGCACCACCCCTAAAAGTGCAGTTTTGGTGTGCGGTAAATGAAAGTGGCATGTCCAGTTCTCTTTTTATCACTTTACCTACTGGGTGTCAGTGAGCAAGTCAAAAATGTAAAGATGTAAAAAACAGGCAATTATGTTTTGGTATAAAGGCAGTACATGCTCTTCGTTCAAAACACTACACATGCTCGTTCATGAATTGTTTTGTCTTGTTTGACCTCTAGGGGTCAGAGTTGTCTGTTTTGGTTTTGGCGGAGCACATGGCTTTGTTTTGTCAGCTCGCCATGTGCTCCGGTGTCGCTGTCAACCCCGCCCCCTTGTTAGCTCCTTGTTTCTTTTATTTCCCGCACCTGTTCTGTCATGATTGTTTTGTCAGCGGTGTCCTAATTGTCCTTGTTATTTAAGCCGCGCTGATCTTCGGATCAACGCGGCGACATTTTTGTATGTATGCCTGCTGTTTTCCCGAGTTTCTTGTCTTGTCTAGTCCTGCCTTGCGCATGTTTGTTCTGTTTGCCAGTCGTTTTTGTTTATTATTTAGCCTGTAAGTTTTTGTTGTTCTCTAATGGGTTTCCGGGAGATTTTTCCCCGTGGTTTTGTTTCTGGTTTTGGTATCGTTTTGTTTCCTTTTGTTTATGTAATTCAAGTTCAGTTCGCTATATCTAATAAACGCATCCCTCGACAACCACTAAGCGTTTCATTACTGGGTTCCACCCCCTCTCTCCGGTGGCGGGGCGTTCACCACCCACGCCGGAGACCCAGGTTCGAGTCCCGTCCCTGACAATACAGCTTTAAAAAATGAGTATTTTCAAGCGTTTTGCAAAAGTTCCTCATCCACATTGAAACATCTGAAAATGATTACGTCTCATTGCTTCTTATAAGTAAAACATTTCCGTTTGGCATTTATTTAACGTTTAAATTCAGTGTTTATTTACCTACTTAAGCTATACAAGCACATGGACAAAGCTGCCACTCACAGCGCATGGTTGTTTTGAGAATAAGCGGTGACCTCACCAGCTGCCAGTATAGAGATGCTAAATAAGCAGGTTGAACTCTCACATATTGCTACTTAAACTGTCTTTTAAATCTATTGTGTTTATTAACTTTACAGACAGAATTCAGAACTCAGGGCTGAAAAAATTAGTGTTATCAAACTGGAGCGCAGATGCAGTACATCATCTTACTTTGGACTGAATGGTTGCATAACTGCGCCACATGACTAAAAATGCGTCATCGTTTTCACAGTCTCTATGAAAACAGCATTTTCAAAATTATCCACTTTGGAGAGCATTTTTAAGAAGCTTCATTTTAATTGACAAAAACGCAGTCTCAGTGTGGACAGAAGACCAAAATGAAGAGAAAAAGATGTGTTTTCAAATGAAAATGTATTAGTATAGACAAGGCCTTAGTGATGATAACTTAACAGGTGACAAACTGAAAACTAAGAATGTGAATAAGGATCTTACCAGGCACAATAAACTTCCCCACTAAGAAGTTGTCGCTTAAAAAATGCTGTACAAAGACTGAGAGCTCCTTTCTCGTCTTCCTCAGACTCCAAATTACAAATCATGTCCAGAGCATCTTTGCAGTCTATCTCCTTTATCTGCACAACATAACAGAGAGAATTAAACACTGAAGCAAGAATAGTAATTAGGCAAATGAAGAAACATGCACTTAATTAAAAACAACAGGCTGCAAGTGAAATGCACTTAAAAATAATGGTTTTATAATGCATTTTATTTTGCATAGCTAATTTGTTGCTTGTATTATATCAAATCCCATTGATTTTCACAATGTTTTTCATCAGAACGGATACAATGACTAGTTGTGTGACGCGTTCGATTCAACGTTATTAAAATGCCACCATAATTGAATTTACCATAATGATCTGTTTGTCTACATGAATGTGATGTATAGAACGCTTAATAGGCTCAAAAGATTATAAAAAATTTTTCACAAACATATAGTTCTGCAAAAGAAGACATTTATCATTTATCACTAGTCATGTGGATTACTTTTTATGATAGACTATAGATGGACAATCTTTTTGGAGCTTAAAAAACCCAGGACTATTCAATGTCCTTACAAAGCTGGGAAGTTCAGGTGAATAAATGTGTATAAAAACAGGTTCTCTTCCATTAGAAAGAGTAAAGTCACATGGCCCAGAAGAGACTAAAAACATCTAATACACCTCTTTATGTGGTAAGACAAAATGATGTGGTCTGTTTTGTCTTAGCTGTAAATGTTGATCATTTTTATTAGGAAATTCTGCTGATAGTTCAGAAATGCTTGATTACCTGATTTAATCATCTTTCCCGCTGATCAGGTACTATCGAATATGCAATTTTTTAACGATTAACTGACGATTAATTAGGGCCCAAGTACAAAAAGGCCATGATGTTTTCCTTAGGATTTTTTTTATTATTTTATTCCAGGGTTTCCAGGGTCTGTGGTCTTTTGGATTTTCCCCATTTTGGATTTTCTGAAAAGTGCATGCCGTGAAATTTTAAATACTCCTCCTAGGGATTTCATGTGACTTTGACGAAAGTTGATGAGCCTCTTGCCAAGACATTAAAGATTTAAAGATGCAAAGGGATTTTTGATATCTCAAACCGTGTTGCCATGGTAAGGCAGTAAATTTATGGTAAAAAATAGAAACAGGAAGTCTCTAATATTTACAGCTATTCAATTGGTGGCCCGCGGGCCGAATCCGCCCACCCTGAGGTTATTTGTTCTGGCCCTCAAAGTAGCCTAGTATTAAAATGACATATCTAAAATAAATTTAGTTTAGTCGGACAATGGACCCTAAAGTTATGAAGTGACGCACATCTGTTCCATTTAGCCTGACGAGCTGCAGTCATGTGACGTTAGGCGAGTGGCTTGAGAAGTCTCTCCTGTGAGACTTTATTCTAACTTTATTCATTGTACTTCCAGTTTACAACACCACCTTTTCCGCCAGTTATTGTCAGATATGTCGGCTAAATATAACGACTTACTTATCAACAATGACATTAGATGGCTTAGTAAACGATTTTGCGACGATTTTGTGAACTAGACGATGAGATCCTGGCTTTTCTCTGAAGTTCAAAGCAGAACTGTTTTTGACGCTTATGGAGAATGGGGAGTTTTCCGGTGCTGTTTGCTTTTTGAGTGACATCTTTCATCACTTGAATCAACTCAATAACAAGCTACAGGGCAGAGATCAAACAGTAACGTAACCTTAGGAGAAACCAGTGTATGCGAATTGCACTACCAACATATACACCCGATTTCATCTAAGAAATGTCATTTCTCTCATTAGCTATGCAGCCTAAATGTTTGCCAGTTATTGCTGTTGTAGTTTAAATAAGGTCACTAAACTAATGACAAAAATACCAAGAAACAATATTATTTTCCATATGGGGAACTTTTTATGTGCACTTAAGTCTCAGTTTAATGAGTTAAATTGTAAATGAGTTTAAATCTGTTTGTAGAACAAGCCTGTTGTACATTGTACATTATATGTAATATATAACCTATATAATTCCACATAACGTACCAGATACAAGAAAAGCAATTGTGTCCATTATACATAGGAAGAGAGACGAGAGTATTACAGAAGCTGGATGGTTTGTATAAGCCCACGCACTCAGCTTTGCGTAACCTACTCGCTTACATGGTATTGTACATAATACTTCACATGTATCAAAAACCAAAACTGAGCAAAATACATAATGTACACAATTATTTAAAAAACATTTAACATTTTTGCAATAATCTCTAATTTGCGCATATACACGAACGGGGGTGTGTGCGAAACCTAAACTAATCACCATGTGAATCACGCTGGGGGTGGGGCGGTCTCCGCTAATTACAGGTAATGAAGTAAGACTAGAAAGATTGTACTTCTGCTTGGTTTCATACGGATTACATAAACTGAGAATATTTGTTTTTGATAAGATTTACACCATTTTAAAACATTCTAAGCTTTCTGCAGATATATGTCTCGTGTTTGTGTGACAAGTATTCACAAAGTTACAGTTCACTTTCAAATGCGCTTCAGAATGTACTCCACTGAGAGAAAAGACATAACGCGCATCCTATTAGTTTTTTTAATTTTGTAAAAAGCACAATATTTTGTTTTTATCGTGAGTGTAAAACAATAAAAGTAGACACTTCACGGTTTCTAATGATATGTATCACTCATCTGTGTGGCCAAAATCGACAGAGCATTTTTAGTGTCTTTTGCACTAATCTTAAAAAAAGTGAGCTGGTCACGCCTGCGCGGCTGTTGACCCCAGAGGGTTAATTGTTGATTTCCCGAACAGTGTTGCCATGGTGATGCATTTATGGAAAGAAATGGAACAGGAAGTATCTCATATCTTCGGCATGCAATAAGTGATTTACATCAAATTTGGAACATATGTTTTGGTTTGGTGTTGTGGGCTAATAACAACGATGTGGCTATTGTGAGTCACAGTTATAGCGCCACCAACTGGCAGCAGGAGTTACAAAAAACGTACATAAAACTTAGAACAGACTTTGAAATTCTTTTTTATGCATCTATGCATCGTTGTCTGAGAAGCACCAGATGATGATGGCACCGTAGTGCTTGGATCTGTCATTGCTGCTTATTGCTGCAACTGTTCCCTGAATAAAATTGTGTTTATGTAAATAACACAGTTTCATTGATTTGATCGTCTGTTCTTTTCATACTACATTGGTGGAGAAGTTTTAAGTTTTAAACATTCATGTTTCAAAAGTTTATGTGCATTTCTTATGTGTTTATTCAGGGTGAAACAGGTATAACTGAACTCTCTTTTTATGAATGAAAGTTTGGACCCACCCACTTTCATGTCTTTAAAAGTCACAGGCCTCTGACTGAAAAACCTCAGCCACTGTTAATGTATTTAAGTTAACTTCAGTTTGTAAATTTGATCCTATAATGCAGGCTATTACTTTTGATCACCTAATCTTAGCTAAGAAAACCTCTATTCGTGTGAAGTACAGAGAGTGAGCGATGATCCTCCCTCATCTTACAAGGCCTTATTTTAATATATGGATAGACTGATGCTACTGCGAGTTGCCATTCAACTATGCTATTTCAGTCCCTTGGATTTAACCATTACAGTAGCTAATGTGTACCCTTTCACTCATTCTTTGAGTGGACAGTAGGATACTGCGGGTTGGTAAATGATTGCTATTTAAAAGAAAGTTTAATTCAGTAACCTGCATGCCAGAATAGCCAGTTAAGGAAACCTGCAGCATACCATTGTGAGTAGTAGTGAGTAGTCACTTTTTCATGTTCAGGCTTCCAAATAGACGGTGTGTGACCCAGATCTACAAGGGGCTTCCATACTATTAACCCAGACTGGTGCACCCACTTCATGTCTGGTATTATGCAGAAGATTTGGAAACTCTTGGACAAACAAGCCCAACTCTATTCTCCAACCAAATCTCATCCTGCCGACCGGATGACAACACTCACTATTCCAGCCACAAGACTAAAACCTTGACCCAGCCTACACCACTTGGTAGTACCTCGAAGGACTTCACCAGAACTATAAAACAGGTGCTTTTGCTGAATTAGCTTTTATCCAAATTGTAACTCTGTAGATATGCAAGTTTGCCTTATGTTGTATTCATGCATTTGGATAAATCACAACTTAATATATTTCAAACCCTGTCATATTAAGCTAACAAATCATCATTTAATTTTCCATCTGATGATTTATGTTGTGTAAGCTTAACAGGCTTTATACTCTTTCTACAATAACCTGGATTAATATTTCCTTATGTGCCATGTGGCCATAAACATATAAATAGGGTGTTGAGTGAGACAAAGAAATTTTTAATCTCTCATTTATCTGTTACTGTTAGTTAATGCAAATATAGTTGATCATGTTAGTTCACAGTGCGTTAACTAATGTTAACAGATGCATAAGTATTCACAATTGTTAGTTCATGTAACAAAGGTAGTTCACTAAAGTTAACCTAAGGACTTTTTGTAAAGTGTTACCACTACATACAACTTCGGTATTAA
The DNA here is from genome assembly GCA_036877625.1 of Ambastaia sidthimunki. Taxonomy (NCBI): domain Eukaryota; kingdom Metazoa; phylum Chordata; class Actinopteri; order Cypriniformes; family Botiidae; genus Ambastaia; species Ambastaia sidthimunki. The sequence continues at coordinate 17,871 of JAZGTK010004872.1, forward strand.
TACAGATGAAAGTAGAACGATTTTTTTTAAAACTCACCTCTTGCATAAGTTCTTGTTGTGATTTTATTTCACAAAGGCATACGAGGTAGATTTGTTTGAAATTCTTCTTTCCTCGAAATTCAGGAAACTCTGCACATGTTTTTGCAAGCCTTGCAGCTTTCTCAACATTCTTCTGTTTGATGAGGTGCTTTAGACGCATATGAAGTAGTTCAGGTCCTTCTCGAGTTAAAAACTCATGAACTATAGATAAAATACCCATTTGAACTAACAAGAACAGCAGAATGTTTAGTTTTTTACCAATAGATATAGAATACATAATGATCAGGCTAAACACATAGCAAAATAATATTTAAATAAGAAAATGTTTTACCTTTCTTCTCATCAGGCATGTTGTCTGAAAGAAGGCTACAAAGTGTGATGTTGGTCCACACACCATTCTCCTCCACTAAAGTCACCAGGGTGTTTATCTGTGAGTTCCCATGTGCCTGAAGGATGCCGTGAGCCACCTGTCATAAGAGAAACCATCAAAGCCAGCAACTTTAAAATTTAGAATTTCATAATGTACATAAGATTAAAAGTTTTTTTAATAAAAACCCATACAGCATTCCAATGTGTTATTTTCCATCTTTGTTGCTCATATACATTCATAATGTTGCTATAACTGCAATAGCAAAGATATTCAGGTACATACAGGATACACTGATGTCAGGTAAGTTTTATTTATTATGTCACATTACTGCCCACCGATAATAAATTAATAAACCTTTAACAAAAATAACTAAATATATTAATACTTTGTATGGAAAGTATCAAGCATTTATACTTTATAGAGAAGCAGTTCTCAAAGTAGGTTTTCCTTTCTGTTCCTCACTCGATGTTGTGTTGATGTAGTGACATCAGGGACACGCCCCGGATATCCAAAGAAGATGTCATGCACCACACATTCAGATCTGTGAACTTCACCTGCTTTAACATTTCATTTTTAAATGACAGGATTGTACGCCATTTTTTCAGCGGTCTCTTTCCCCTGCACAGATCTTCCTTCCTAGGAAAGGTCTGCTGCTAGACAGGCACCTAGCCAAACACCTAGCCTGCTAGTCGACCACCATAAACCCTCCCAAGGTTTCGAAGTGGTTATGAGATGGACCCAGCCCTCTCCCTGTTGTGTCCAGTTGTGCCCTTTCACTCTCCCTGTTGTGTCCTGTTGTGCGCTTTGCCTTTCCCACTGTTTTGTCTTCCCAACATGAAAGTAAAAGTGACGTTTTTGTCAGTTATGGTTACCCATAAAAATTACCTGCCAAAAAATACACATTTGACAGGTGTTAATTTTATATTCTGGTATCAATTCTGGTACCTTGCGGGTAAACTCCCATTCAAACTGCCTTTCATTTATCATTCACACTAGGGTTGGGCCAATAGACGATGCCATTGTCCATCACCGATGGCTGACAGACATCACTATGTTGAGGCAGAATCGCGATCCATCGCAAGCAGTTAACCATGTCCCTTTTTGTGCGCGTGGACATCAACACCAGGAAAGTTAGCCAGAAAAGAAAAAACTCAAAATAACAAAGTTGCTGCTGAGTCATTCTAATTACATACACTGTAAGGCAATTTCTGTTTTTTTTTTTGTAAAAAAAAGTTCTCTTTTGTAGTAGTAAGCAATAAAAATAGACCAAAGTGAACAATAGCCTATAAAATGACAATACATATATCAGGGGTGGCGAACCCGCAGCTCGCTAGTCGGTTGCAGCTCTTTCACTACTGTTGCTTTTCAATCAGGCTCTTCAAACGTTATTTTTAAAATGTCAAAATTTTGCAATAAAGGGGTATGTATTTAAATGCATTTGCCAAATATAATTTGAATTTTTTATGTATTATTATTTATTACACAACCGCGATTTAACACACGTTCGCCAGTTGACTAACACGATTGACGTGAAGTTCGTTAGTATTAATCGTCATGGTCAGAGTCAGGGAAGCGTACATCTAAGCGTAAATACGAAGATGAGCACAGAACATTTTTATCTGAATGGGAGGATTTATTTTTTTTTGCAAGAAATGGAAAGCCATTCTGCTTAATATGCCAGACTTCATTGTCGCATTCTAAGGTTTCAAATCTTGAGTGCCATTTCACCTCACTCTATCCTACCGTAGCCCGGGAATTTCCCAAAGGCAGTGAACTTCGCAAACACAAGGTAAAGACACTGAAATGTCAGTCAAAAAAGCTAACTCAGCTTTTACGAAAAATTACCAAGCATTCAGAGATGGTCACATTAGTGTCATATCAGCCAGCATGGCTTGTGCAAAAAAAGTCATACCTTGAAGAGGAATTTGTTAAAAAGTGCCTCACTGATGCTGTTGCTATTCTTTGTCCCGAAAATGAACATTTAAAACATTCAGCAAAGGACCTTCAATTGTCACGGCACACTGTTGAACAGAGAATACCGGAGATACAGTAGAAACACATTATCAGATCTTCAGAAGTGCCAGTATTTCAGCATTGCTTTGGATGAGTCTTGCAATGTCCAAGACAAGCCACAATTGGCAATATTTGTACGATTTGTGTCAAAGGACTGCACAAATAAGGAAGAGCTGCTTGACATTGTGCCGCTGAAAGACAGAACTTGTGGCATTGATCTGAAAGAGAAAGGTCTTGCTCCGGGTGTGTGTTCACGGTGTGTGTGTGTGTTCACTACTGTGTGTGTGTACTTGGATGGGTACAATTCAGAGCACAAATTCTGAGTATGGGTCACCATACTTGGCCACACGTCACTTCACTCACTCACTTTACTTTAGGGCTGTGTAAAGCTGATGATCGTTTTCCAGAATTTTTGACATTTCACTGTATTATTATACATATTAATATTAATAATACATATATTATTATATTATACACACACATGGTCTCAATCCCAGACAGTTCAAAAATCTCATCTCCATCTTCCATCTGTTCTGCTTCAATGTGGATCTGCAAGGGAAGTTAAAGATGCTGCCTGATCTGGGCCAACAGTGTTTTCACATTTGTCAACAAACTCAAGCTGTTCAAGACACATCTACAAAAGAGAGAGTTCACACATTTTCCGTCCTGGTTGAAGGCAAGTGGACAAGCAGCAGCGGTTGTAAAAGGGAGTATGCAACACTGCTTGAAAATCTTGAGCAAAGTTTTGAGGACAGATTCTTTAATAAAGACCACAGATTACATTTCTAATCAACCCATTCACTGCCGAATCAGACTGTTTAAAAGCCCCTTTAGTGGAAGATGAGGCAGCATCTCAGCTTGAAATGATTGAACTTTATGAGGATGACACAGACTTAAAAGTTTTCAGAGGGAAGGAACCATGGAGTTTTGGAAAATTGTCCCGGTTGAGAGATATCCCAATGTCAAACAGGCTGCACTCAAACTATTGTCAATGTTAAAAAGCATTGCTCTGTTCTTCCTGACACACATGTAAAAGAGTTACTACAAGTAGCCACAACTGAATACAAGCCAGACCTAAAAACGATTGTGGAAACCAAGGCCTTTCAGGTGTCCCACTGAGTCAAGTAAAAGGAGGTAGGCTGATTTAAATCGATTGTGTTATGTAATAAGGACAAAAAGATTCCAGTCATTCACCAATATGAGCACCATCATTGACCCTAGAATTGTGGATAGACTTTTGCTAATTCATCTGTGATGATTTTTTTGAAATGATGTTTTTGAACGCAATCATGGAACAGTGACGTTATAGCCAAGGTGAATCGGATATACAGTGCTCAGCATAAATGAGTACACCCCACTACATTTGTCAGAAAACCTTTAGAAAACCTTTCAGAATCAACATTTTCTATGAGATACTATACTACAAAATACTCCCACAAATGTGGGCCATTGATTGCAAACAAGATTTGTTAATTTGCACA